>JAFIDM010012789.1:0-17130 GCA_023159025.1 Thereuonema tuberculata
AGGTTTTTTATTGTTATTTAATTTGGGGCACTAAACTCCACGATTACCCTAATATACTAATCGCGAAATAGTCTGCCTTTTGGTTACAAATGATGCAATTCTGTTAACAACTGAAATTCCTCTTCACAGTCACTGTCCAACGAATTAAATAAATGTAAAGTTGTCATTTTTAAAAGTTATTTCTGATAGTTGAGAGAAAACATGCTTTAGTCTCAATTCGCAAGCGAATATCAGTAAAGGCCGAACGCCGAACAGCGGTTTTGAACCGAGTTCAGCGGCTTGAACGGCCGAAATCGGCAGTTCAAGTTGACGACGCTTTTGAACCGAGATTCTCATTAAACGTTGTTGGCGCAATAGGTTTAAGGATGATCTCCGTTCATCTTGCAGTTTGAACGTGGTTCAGCTCCTGAACTTCAATGGTGCAACCGGCCATAAGACAAATGGCTGAAATTTAGAAACGATATTCACTTTTTAACAAAAATCGAAGTTTCGGGGGTTTTTTTGAGCAGGAAGGAATGAAATAGCAAAGCTATAAATTTTTTTGAGAAAAGATATACATCCAAAGTTTAAGCAAAAAATATTTCAGCTCTGGTACTGGCTTCCTAATTAAGTTACAGCGCTTTAAAAATGCTATTTTTTCATTTTTTTTTCAAAGTTTGAGTCCCAATATCTCTGGTGGGGGACCTAATAAAAATTTTATATTTACAGTATAAAGAGAACTTTATGAGAGGTATCTGTGAAAAAAATTTTGAGTTTGGTATTTGAGTTTGATTTTTGAGTTAGATACCTATGTATTTTAACACAGGTATCTCACTAAAATATCAAACTCAAATACCAAACTCAAAATTTTTTCACAGATACCTCTCATAAAGTTCTCTTCATACTGTAAATATCAATTTTTTATTAGGTCCCCCACCAGAGATTTTGGGGCTCAAACTTTGAAAAAAATGAAAAAATAGCATTTTTTAAAGCTCTGTAACTTAATTAGGAAGCCAGTACCAGAAATGAAATATTTTTTGCTTAAACTTTGGATGTATATATTTTCTCAAAAAAATTAATAGCTCTGCTATTTCATTCCTTCCTGCTCAAAATAAAACCCGGAACTTTGATTTTTGTTCAAAAGCGAATATCAGTTTCGGTTCTAAATTTCAGCCATTTGTGATAGAGATATGGTGAAAAGGTTTACGACATAAAATGTAGCTTAGAATGTGCTGAAAATAATGTTTTTTACAATAGCTTTCTATCATTTTTCTTAGGTGAGTTAACAAAATTACCGCAACTGTCTGTAAAGGCCAAAAATGCCGGAAGCCCTAAAAACAAAAATAGACGCCATTTTTAAACGAAATCAAAAAAAAAAAAAAATAATGCCTGTTTTGAAGTACTCATGCATAGGGGTAACAACAGTAAAAACATCAATTTGTTTAAAAATGGTCGAGCAACCAATTTAATGTTTTCTGGACCGTTTGATATGGATTGACCCAGAAGAGATATTTGAAGGACATATGAGATCAGTTAGGGAAGCATTAATAATTTTGAATAATGGATGTGTTTTCCGTTTAAGGAAAATAGTTTAATAAAAAATAGTGACGTTGGAAGTTAATGATAAGTTTTTGTTTTTTTTCTGTCTTAAAAGAAATCGTGATTTAGATTTATAAAACTCATGTTTAATTTTAAACGATTAAAACTAATGATATTAATATTAATAATTTCTTTTTAAATTTCTTTAAATTACATTATATGATTAGGATCGTTTGTATGAAATGGAGTTTATACTTTAATGACTATATATTCTGAATTTCCACTATCAAGATTTCTTACTGAGCCATCATTTACTTTTCACTTGGTTTCGAAACTGACGTTGATCATTAAAATTTAAAACACTAATTCAGAACTGGGAAATTGAAAGATGCAGCGAAAATCACCATAACGTGCTTATCCCTTAAGAAAAGGTCACTAGGCCTAAGTATACGTGACTTAGTGACTGCATTGGGGATACTAATCACGTCCATTTGAAACCAGTCAGTGAAGGACAGTTAAAGTAAGATTTGGTCAGGAGTTGTCTGTTTCTTCTCTTTCGATAGAAAGGTTTCGATAAAAGCTTCCAACTGTTACTTTCACACATTAGCAGGAGAACATTCCAGAACTACATTGACGGCTCTGTTTGGTAAATATATCCAATTAATATTCCAATAAATAAGTATATAAACCACATCATTATAATATCGGAAACACACATTCTTCTCCAAGCATTACTATATTTCGCAAAAAGTAACTTATTCTGCTTCTTCAGGCATAACTGATCTTCTAATTTCGTATAAAGCGATTTAACACAACGACAAGATTTATGATGGACGCTTGTATCATTAATAAGTTTAATTGTTGTAATAAACAAAAGTGTGGAAAGTAAGGTCATGGTTTATTCAAGTAACATTATAAAAATAATAAAACATTTTGATAATTATAAATATCGCCTATGCTTGTTTACTTAAATTAACTATGTTTATTTAACTTACTTTGTACGAAATTAGAAGAGGATTTATGCCTGAAGAAGTAGAATACGTTACTTTCTGTGAAATATACAATCGTAGTAATGATTGGATAAGAATATGTGTTTCCTATATCATATTTATTTTATCTATTTATATATTCACTCAATACTACATTACATTATATGATGTTTGTTTAATTGAGAATATTTAACCTTACTAATTACTTAATTCAATAAACATACAATTAAATTTATTATATAAGATAAAATTAGGTTTGTAAGTAAACAATTAAAACAAACTTAAAACATCAAAGAAAAACAAAAAAACACACATATAAAATGAAGTTTGAAAGCATAAAGGAAACGAAAATCTGATTATGCCTTACTGTAAAAATAATAACTCATATTAATAAATCAGTATTACATAATGCTTCTGCAAAACATAATTAAGGCATTCAGGTTGTACATCGATAAAATTAAGGCAATAATTTGTACAGAAAGTTATTCATCACCCCCTGATAAGCAAACTGAAGTTACCTACACAAATTCAATTTAGATCATATCCAAAGTTCAATATAGGAGAAGCAAGTAGGCTAGTCTAGTACTATTAGAGAATACTTCAAAGACAATACATCAGATGAACTATTGACAACACAATCAGAAAAGATAGATTGTGGTTAATGTTTACCCATTGTCCTGTAAGACAATAATGCATTTTAACTATTGAAAAGACACGAAATTAAAAACAACAATAAAAGTAATATTTATAAGAAATACTAATTACAAAAACATAAATAAAAATAAAAGCTTAAAAAGATTACTTTCCATACAAAATATAATTCAGCAATCATTCAATTCCAACAAATAGCTACAATTGAATCTTTCAATTTTTAATAATCCAAACAATTTTCCAACAATTCCCAACAATTTTCTTATTGGAAACTTAACATTTTATTTAATTTAACGTTTTATTAAAAAGAAACAACGGGTTTGTTTTGAATATTTGCTTAAAATAAATTAAGGAGTTGTTTGTTTATTCTAAAAATAATTATTTTTAACCACTGAATAAATTTAGACTTATAATATTGCTTCTTGGAAAAGTGAAATTGAAGACTTGATCCCTGCTGTTCCATCTTCTCTTTTCGGAAGGACAGAATCGTCTACTCATGTAATTTTCTTCTTCTGTGAATTTTAATTCAAGTTAGGAGAAAATAACTTAGATCAATAATGTAATATCTAAATTCACCATTAAACTGTTTGACTGTTTGGTGAACAGTCACTCACTAAGATATGCAGTTTTCACAATGTGTGTTGCTTAAACCCTGATGTCGTTTATATAACTCACATATTTCACTGCACTTTAGTTAAGTGTCATTTAAAGTGTCATTTAAGTGTCATTGGTCTCATCATCTGGCAATCTGACGACCTCTCATTCCTCAATCGTGTACAAAGAAGTCTATCGTTTATTGGGTGAATCATATTGATCTGTTAACCAGTCTGAGATAAATCAGCGATAGAGTTCAAGGGTGCCTACAGTTCAGTTCATGAAAGTAAAGCTTTTGATGACGTAATTTCCTTATAGATTGATGTTTCCAGGACGTAACAGCGCCATCTATTGCTAAAATCTGTAACTGAATCTTATAAACATTACGAAAGCATTCTGGTCTTTCTATTTTCTACAGTTACGAATACATAACAATAATTAAAATTGAAATAATTAAGAACGCTACACACTATTCCCCTTGCTTGGCTATGCAAAGTTTGTCCTTTCTTGGTCACGCTTATGCGATCACAAAACGACGCCATCTTGAACTGACTGCTCAGAGTTCAAGTTGATGACGTCATGACTGGTGACGTTTGTTCCAGACAAAATCGATCGCTACATAATGATCATATATGGCAAACTCTTTTTTTTGGAAAATACTATAGATGCTATTATATCACATGAACGTAGAAAAGCTTTCGTAGTCGCAGGTATCTCGTAATGTATATAGAAAAATATTGATCCAATCCTCAAACAAGCCTACCCCCATACCATCTGCGGTGAAGGATCTCCGATGTAGATTTCAATCTAAAATCTCCCTAACATTTTCAATAGAATTAACATTATGTGAATTGGATCACCATCATCTAAGAGTAACAACTCACAAACAATATTAGCATCATAGGTTATGACATTGTGTGCCATTACCGGCTGAAAAATCATCACTATCATTGGATGTGATCAAATATACTAGCTGTGAAGGACGATTTGATGATCAAAAGAGCAATGTCCCAAACTTGCAGCTATCTTTCCCTCTGCTTTTAGCCTCGGCCGTTTTGTCTCAAACAAGCATAATCGGTTGCGTCCAAATTCAGTCCCATCCATACTTTGAAGGAGTGTAAATTGGAAATCGTTGTATTACATTACCTCTCCTTACTCTTTAATTGTCAGTTCTTGGCAGATCAATACTTCCTTAGTAATCTTTTTTTCGTGGTCAACAAAAATTTCGAATTGGTTTAGAAGCGTTTATCCACTTATGAAAATTATCCGTTTTATGAAAATACCAATTATGTAATTAATTGCTATTGAAATTAAATAACCATAAGGGATTCAGAAAAAATACATACAATTTTAATTCATAAAGACTAACAGTTATGTATAATTAGATATTTCAAATGTTAACGTTCAGAATTAAAACTGTCTGATTTTTAATTGCTGTCGTGTAAATTGTAATAATAAAAATTTAAAAAGAAGAGAAATTTTGAAATATTGAATTTTATTAATTAGGGGAGACCGGGGCCAGTTGGCAAAGATTTTGGTTTTTGATTTTTCTATTTTTTTGTGCAATACTTAGGGGATTCTGGTGAATGCGGCGGATAGCTTATCTTTTTGACTATAAAATTATGTAGGACCCATTAATTAAATCCGTGTTTAGGTATCTCCAAAAACACTTTTCCTAAAAGATTGCAACTATGCCAACTAACCCTGGGCACGGGGCTAGTTGGCATATCCCTAGGGGCGAGTTGGCATAACGTGCTATGGATAGGGGTACTTGAGCAGAACACAGCAATTTTCGAGAAAAACATTTTATTTTATCAAAAATTTTATTGTAATAATACTTGAACAAAAAAACAAAAAACAACTATATGACAAATGAAATGAAATGTATGAACAAACAATGAATTCTTAGCTACCTATAGTTATTGTTTGATATCAAATACAAATGTAGGAGTTATTTGAACAGATGGGTTCGCAGAATTTTAGTTTGGTCGTACCAAATTTAGTCTTCTCGTCTGGCCATCTCCACTTTTTCCCTTTTTTACCATCTGTTGTAGCTTTGCCAACTGACCCCTACCTAACTATGCCAACTTGCCCATTTTCAAAACAAAATGGATACCACACAATCCTAAACATCAGAAACAAAAGATTATGATACATGCATGCAACCACAGTTATCTACTCTTTGTCACGATTTTTTTTTGCCTTTTTGTTTATTTTTGCCCTTTCATTTTTCGTCCCTTTATTTTTCGCCATCTTTCTCACTGTTTTACTCTTATTTTTAATTTTTGCGAATTCCTTTTGCACTAGACTTATAATTTCATCATTCGTGTTTATCTTTCTCCGGTGGTCTTGCGTTTCGTTTCCTTTAGTTGACCTGTTGCCCCCTTTATTTCTCTTCGTTGCTCTGTTTATTTGAGAGCTGCCTTTGCTTCCCTTTACATTGTCTTTGGCCTGTCAATCACTTCTCCCTTCGTGGCTTACCCATCTCTTCGTTGCCTGTCCTGTTATTGATTAATTTTGTGTGTTTTGGTGACGTAATCGGTTATTCTTTTCAATTATTTTATTTCCAGAAAAATAATTAGTTGGTATCGGAATCGCTGAGCCGAAAAGTTGAATAAGATGTAGTCTCCACACTTATTTAAGCTATTTTTATTTTTATCCTTTCCTTTTAATTTCTGCCTTTCATTATGACTAAGGATTAAGATTGGTGACATAGGAGAGGATAAGAAACACCGATCGTGTAAGTATACCTTCAACTGCCGAAACACCTCAGCACGTTTGCCGCGGGAACTGATGGTTTTGCGAACTTGGTGAACAGGACGGAGCCGTACAAAAACCCACAGCAGAGACTGACGGGATGACGTCGGTTAACCGCCACAGCCAACTTAGTTTTGCAGCCCGCTAACCCGTAACGATTGCTGGGAAGACAGCGATTGTAGTACTTTGCTGGACCCCGAATTACCCTGCGGAACAGTGTCAAGCCCACCTCCGAGACTTGACCGCCGCATCAGAATCCATGAACTGGGATAAGCGCCAGTGATATGTGTTTTAAAAGTGCTACAGTGAGTCATTATAGTGGTTTTCATCCGTCCGACGACAGTACCTGTGTAATGTACATCCGCGTGTGAATTGGATGCCTTAGTTCAAACCTGGGATCTCATGATATATTGCAAGCAGCAAAGATGTGCGTAAGTGACTGCTTGTATAGGCCTATTCGTTTTGTTAAGAATACGTTTTGCTAGCAAATAACTTCTTCAGTTTTAATAAGTGTTAAACTGAACGTTCAATCAACACTACTTCTGACTTTTGAAGTTTTTTTCGTTTAATTGACATTTAATTTTATATTGAGCATTTTCACAAAGAAAGATTGTCGAGAAGATACTTTCTATGTTCATTTAAGTTAACTTGGTGCTTTCTCAGCGAGCCTTAACTCCATTATTTTGATTGTTTACAATGTGTATTTACATTAGCCTTACAGTTAAATTCATGTTATTAATCTTTACTTGTCTTGGCTTTTATTTACTATTTATCTCATTATAATTATCTTTCGGTTGTTCGTAATCCTGAACGAAATGGTAGCAGAGCTGTTATTCATTCATTTCTACCTTGATTCACGGAATTATTTTAAGTAAAGTTCCCAAATGGTTAATTAAAGAAATATTTAACATTTAATAATAATATTATTTTTCTTTCGAGAACCGCCATCAGCAGTACCTTAATACAATCTACATGTTCATCAGAACAAAAAAATATACGTTGAAAAAATTTACTCACCAGTCAGAAAAACAACGAATCAGGGGTCACTTCCTTCGTGATGCTTCAAAGCAAACTAAAGTCACAGTGGATGGTGCACCTTTACATACACTTCCCACTACCAAGATGTCAGCGCTCTAGCTACACGGTGGCAGGAAATAGAAGCTGTGTGCCAACTAGCCCCTTATGCCGACTGACTCCGGTCTCCCCTACTTAATTAACAATTGTTTAATTAATTATTATTACTTAGTATTTATTTAATATTAAAATATTTAACATTATCAATTAATGTGCAACCGTAATAAATTCAATTAACAAGCAATTTTATTTACTATTTGATTTTAATTGTTATTTTATTTTATTTTAGTATTTCATTTTATTTGTCATTTTTAATAATTCCAAACGTTTAAACACTACTAACTCAGTATTAGTTCGATTTTGTTTCTTATCTTCGTTCTTAGAATAAACTACACGTGATTTCTCTTGGCTTAAGAAATTATTTTACATTTTACTAAAGCCAATGTTTTCACTCCTTTTATCTTGTATTTTTCATTACCAATGAAATAACTACCAATTGTACATGAATCTATGAATGGTAGATTTTCTCATCTCTTTTTGAAAATTTTAAATCACTCATTTTTTAAAAACGAATTTACTTGATTACTTGATGGGCTTTGATTTCATCCTGGATTTCTCCTTGGATGCAGGTCGTAAAGCTTCCAGCACATCCGGTCTTGGGCCTCCCTTCTCAATTGCTTTCCAGCTACTTTGACAATTGGACAATCTGGTTGGTGGTCTTCCCCGTTTTCTCTTTATCTTCCTAGGGTATCAGTCAGAGACTCTTATTGTCCATCTATTATCCTTTAGCCTTGCTATATGTTCTGCCCATTTTATTTTGCTTTCGTATATTGTTTGTTGGATATCTCTGATTTGGATTAAATTTCTTATTGTTTAAATGTTCAATTTAATTGATATTACATATCCGTCGGTCTATTGCTCTCTGTGTGGTTCTTCTTCCTTTTTTGTGGGGTTCCCTGTCTCACATTCATATGTTAATGATGATAGTGTCCCTTGAAAAGGTTGGAATGAATCTCCATGCTTATCTCTGGTTTGGTAATTGCTTCTTTTATGTGGTTAAAAGATATCCATGCTGCTATTTTTCTGTTTTGAAGTTTTAAGGATCGATGTTTTCATTTATTTAAATATAGAAGAGTTCAGATGTTACGAGTTATTTTTCTCCTGTTTATTTCGTGTGTTATATTATTGTCCATTTGAATGGTTTGTCCTAGGTATGTGTGGTTTTCTACTTTATTTATGGTTTTATTATTCAGGGTTATTATGTGGCTCTTACATTTATCTGGGACAAGCTCTATGCATGGGGGAGAACATGGAGGCTGAGATTGAGAGGAGGATACAGCTAACATGGGGGCATTTGGAAAGATGAGACATGCAGTTAAAGATGAAAGTCTGCCGTTGTGCCTTAAGAGAAAGATCTTTGATCAGCGCATATTTCCTGTCCTAGCCTATGGTTCAGAGACGAGGACCCTAAAAAAGAGACTGGAAGATAGATGACAAACCACGACTCGTAGATAAACGAAGAAATACATGGATAAGATCACAGACGAAGATTAAAGATCCATTGGAGTTTATCAAATCCTCCAAATGGAGATGGGCTGGACATTAGTACAGGACTTCTGATGACAGATGGGCACAGAGGTTGACAACATGGTCCCCAAAGGGCAAAAGGAAAAGAGGCCGTCCAAAAACCAGATGGAAAGACGAGTTGGTGAGCTTTGCCGGTGCAGACTGGATGGAGAGGACAAGGAACCGGCGGAAATGGAAAGATATGGGGAAGGCCTTTGTCCAGCAGTGGACTAACAACGGCTGAAGAAGAACAGGAAGAAGAAGATGTTGTTTTTGCAGTGTTTGTTCTTCATCCATTTTGTTTTATCAGAGTGAATTGAAAGTCCAGTCTTTTGACAACATCTGTTCAACGTTGAGAGTGAAGCTTCCAATCCTTGGGGTGTGTATGTCAAAAGAAGAATATCGTCTGCAAAAGCTAATATTTGTAATTTTTCACCATCAAGTTTTATCCCTCCCTTTAGCTTGGTTCTTCTTATAATCTTTCAAAGGTACTCGTAAAAAGGTTAGGGGAGATCACATCTCCTTGTCGAACTCCTCTAAGAAGATCAATTACAGTAGGATCATTGAATAAGGTAATTTGGATAGTACGAATTATTATTTAATATCTCTAACCTGTTTGGTCACTACAGAGTGTGACATCCAGCAAGCATAAAAGCAAGAGCGGTCCCCTACATTTTACAGGCAGGCTGTAATCAAGATGCTTTTCTGTTACTAAATTAAAATTAAAAAATAGACAAAGCGCATAATGATCGCATAATCATTGGATACATCGCATAATCGCTTGTATTAATCATTAGATACAAGTAAATGAATATGTTAAGAACTACGAACATATTCTCCAATATTCGAAAGTATATTCTCCAAGTATTTTTGGTTGTTCATTCAATGATCCATTGGTCTGTAAAAAAAACTAAAAAGTCACAAAGTTTAGTTTCCTCAGGACAATCTTAAGAACTTCACATTACAAAATCAGAGAACATTCAAAATTATTAATGAAAACATTTATCAATATATTATAACTAAATATTCTAAATGAGTTAAAATAACTTTACATATATGTTTTTCAAGGTTTTGTTTTGTTTTTATTTGCGCATAAAAAAAAATTAATTCAGAAAACACAAATTCAACACAAAGCTCCAACAATTGAGATTTTAATGAACAGCATGGTGATAATCATAGATGGTTTCACCATTACAAGACAATAGACATAAGTTCGTACAAATGCTTCTGAACATGTCAAAGTCAAATAGGGTCTCTTTGCTGTCTTGTCTTTATTCTTCGGGTGTGAGATGGTCTCATTCAATCAGCGAAGACTGTAACTAATTCACAAGAAATCAATGGTCGAGTATCTCTGTTCTAAAAATGTTAAGAAAGTCGTTTATTTTATAAATATGAATATTATAATATGATGATACATTAAAACTGGATTTAATGATGAAATATCTACATTCATTTAAACGCTTTGTAGCTGGAGCCCTAATTTTCTTAAATTTTTAATTAAACATCTCAGAATAGTAAAGATTTATAGAATAGATTTGCATATCCTAGTTTGATTAGTTTATCTTCCAGATTTTGAGGAGCGATTCCCAGAAGAAATTAAAAACTCCAAATTAACCAATTAAAATAATAGAAAACATACTGAAAAGACAAGAACTAATAACTTTCCTACAAAAAGTTAAATTATCCACAAAAAACACAACAATTTGTTTAGTTAGCCGTGAATTCTAAAACGAAATGATTTACGATTTGTAAAAAAAAGTATTCAATTCATCACAGAAACTAATTCTATTTATAAACAATAATAAATATTTATTGTTGATTTCAGATATATCAATTACGATGCTGTGGTTGTTTTTGTTGTTGTCTTTGGTTTATTCCTTGGGATATTCAGCATCGAAAGATCTAAAATGTGAACCATCTGGAAAGCACAAGAACAGAAGATGTGAAATTTGGAAATGTCAGTTCGAAACAATTGATTTTTCCATTTGCAATTCGTCAGATTCAATCCAAATTTTGGATAAAGGTAAATATCTTAAACACATCTACATTATTCATCTTTACAAAATATTGTTTAAGAAAAAAATATCAGTAAAAATGATTTTGTAATTAGGAATTTTAATCTTAAATAGATTAGTAGGATTTATTTAAAGAATTGTTCAAGTAGATGGATATGTTCAACCATACTTGCACTATTTACAGTTTAAAAATATATAAAAACAATTAAAACTCACAACAATTTCAAGTCCTCCTGCTTTTAGGACCCCATGTCAAGTGGTAAGAGATTTTCATTGGCTTCATCCTCCCATCGGGATTTGTCTTTTCCTTCATTCTCCGGAAACGTTCTAGAACTCCATCTGGTGGACTTATTTTTCGGAAGTTAGCGTCTGCTTCCTTGTGGTCTTGTTTGTGAACGTCTTATGTTAATAAAAGGAGAAAACAAAAAATTTTCTTCCTTTCCCTGTCATTTGGAATTAGAGCCCATATTCCAATACATTTTTAATCAATATAGGAGGTGCTGTAATTGTGGAAACCCACTTTGTGTTTTTAATATATATTTTTTTGTTTTTGTTTGTTTTTACTGCAAATTTATCTAAACTTACCTTGTAATCTCTTTTATGTAAAATAATACTAATAAATATAAAAAGTTAATTTTAAAAGAGTAAAAATTAGTTTTTTGACTGTACAACATTTTTACGAAACTACAAAAAGTGTGGGTAATGTGGAAACACTCTAAAATTAGTTTAAATTAAGGATTTGAAATAAAGTAAAACTATATGATATAAGACTATATAAAACTATATAAAACTAAAGTAAAACTTTGAACTCTTTAACTGCTCTTCTTAATCCCATCTTCTTTTCCCTATTGGCTATTATAGCCTTAATCATGTTTTCTGCATTCCGTTTCTTCAAAATGGCTTTTGGTTTCCCACCAAAGTGACCAAATCTGCCGTGGCATCTGAATAAAAAATGCTTAGCACATTAGAAACATCACATCCGATGTTAATATTGTGGGAAACGTTTTTACAAAACCCACTAGTGCATGTTTCCACATTACCCGTACATTAGCCATTTTGAATTTGAGAAATTTATGTTAAGAAACTATTGGTTTAGGTTTGATTTAAAATCGTCAGTACTTTCTATGAATGTCTCTTTATTAATTGCATGATATTATATGTTACCTGGGATAGACTGCATAATAAAATGAAACTTGCCTCTAAAAAGTTTTGAAAAACTCAACAATGTAACTTGACGCAGTACCATCTCACCCACTGCTTCACTGACTGCCATCGCTTCTATTGGGATAAAGATAAACAACTAAAACTATTTACCGCTCATCCCACTAGAACACAACACTCTACAAACCAGATAATTATAGTTTTAATGTTCTTATCATTCCAGATTCTAAGAACTTAAGCAAGTAAGTGTTCTTTCTTACCATACACAATTGGATTAGAGCTATTAATTTCAGGGCCTGTGTTTTTGCAGTGAATGGTAGTGGAATAATTCATATTCTCTATTTTAACGGCCGCAAGGTGTTCAATCCGTTCTCATTTTTAGGCATCGATAAGTTTCTCTTATGTAGAGATATGCTTTATTGCTGTTTTTTTGGCATCTTATTCCATAAGTGACATTCTGCTTATTTAATTTTATATGATTTTCTGCCATGTTTTTCTTTTCTTTTTTTTTTTTGTTTTAAAGTATCCTATGGGGTTTTTTAGGTTTACACGCAATTCCTATCCCGACGCTTCCAAGAGCAGGTTTTAATTTTTTAATCTTGGTTTCATCGTATACCATGGATACATATTTCGTAATTTTTGTAGATTTGGGTTTTCTCATATTGTTGCTGTCTAATGTGAGATATCTTTTGCAATTTCTTTGTTTGTTGTGCTATTCTTAGAAAGCTGGGAATGTATTTCTGTAACTTCATTTCTGGAAAGCCATTTTTTAATTAAATGTGTTTTATTTCCATACTTTCTTGGTGAAGAAGTTTATTGTTGGAGCATATATAGAATGCTATATCGATTGTCATGCGGATAGAATTAAGCTTGTAAGCGTTCGGTACCGCATTGAAATGATTTATGGTAATGCGTGAATCTGTGGGTTTTCGAAATACCGTAGTGTCAAAGCATTTTTCATGTTTAATTACAAAAACACCCAATATCACCTTTGTTTTCCTCTTCCATAGTATACTGTATGTTGCTGCTAATGCTATTGAAATCCTTTAATATAATAATTATCATTATTTCCATATAATTATCATTTACGATCAGGTAGGAATAATCAACGTATTTATATATCTAGTGTAAATTGTTGATGATACTTAATATTCTGCGAACGCCATAACTCACTCTGCTAGTGTTGCGGATGATAGTAGTCCCTTGAAGGCACCTGAATTTTGTAATTTTTTTTTTTATTATTAAAAGTGAAAATCTGCAAACGAAACAACAAATTAATGAACTGCATTAACTCTTGTAAATTAAAATGTCATCTTCCTTCAGTAATATTGCTGTCATTATTTACTGCATGCTCGATCAGTGTTGGTGTTAGTGAGGTCAAATTAATGACATCTATGGATATCATCTGAGTTGGGGGTGGGTGGGGCATATATAATCTTTGAGAAATTCCAGTAACGGGTTTCGATTATTTATACTATAGTTTGGTTGGAATTCAATGTTCTGTAGTTTTTTAACAATAAGCTTAGAAATGAACATAATGGCTTTTCCCCTACATGTTATAATCGGTCTAATTTTATAAAGCTCATTGCTTTAAGTTCATATTTCTTTTTTATCTAAATATTTATCTAAATATAAATATTTCTATTTATTGTCATACTAGCAACAAAATCTGCAAAATCATTTTGTTATCAACTATCAAATATAAAGTAAATGTAATCTAAATACTGCGCTAACTTTTGAACGAAGCTTCTACGGCAACAATGGTTTTGAATTTCGAAATCAGTGTAAACAACTGAGTAAGTATGCCTTTTAAATTTCATTAAAATGGATGCAGTGGTAACAAAATTATTTGATTTTGAACGTATGTTTTGTTAGAATTTCAGGTAAAATTTCATGGAACCAACATGGAAAGGCAAAATGAACAAATATTTCATCCAATTTGAGTACCCTTGATTCAATGGTACCATTGAGAACCTTGGATCTATCTTAATAGCTAAATTATATCCAGTTATACACAGACAGACAGACGAAATTAGCAAATTATATACGTTGATTAACAAATAAACATCATCTCCACAAAAATGTATTAGGAAAGATATTTATTACACGAATTTTCGGAAAGTCTTTTCTTCTTTCCTTTTGCAAGTTTTTTCTAAACAATGAAATGATTTTAGAGATATCACAAATCATATTCACTCTCCTGGACATAATTTAAAACAACGATCACTAACTCATTATTAACAATATTACTTCTGACAATCACTTACCCCTAACTAACAAACTGTTATTACTTCTAACCATTCTTCTATTTATTTAAATTTAAATTTGCATTTTCAATTTTTCAAATTTTACCAATTTTTTATTATCTTTTAATATATTGACCATATTGTAAATTTTATGTCGGGTCATGATGTTCACATAAAAAAGAATATAGTTGGCAACTTTATTAATAGAATTGATAGAACCACAAGTTCAGATGAAGAATTCAAAAATGAGTTAGATAAAGAAAAATGGCTATGGAGACATATTCATTGATAAGGCCTTAAAGGAATAGGATGCCTTCAAAATTAAAGAATTAGACAAGAATAAGAAGGAAAGATTAATAGTTACATATTTGAATAAAAACAGTTTTTGAATTAAAAAGATTTGTAAAAAGTATAATATTGATATAATCTTTGAATAAACAAATAAATTGAAAAATATCTTGTGTTACAAATTAAATAAAAGGGTAAAAAATATGATATGGCAGTAATTTATAAAATAGAATGTTTGAATTGTGGAAATGTTTATGTTGGAGAAAGCAAACGTAGGATTGGGGAAAGGGCTCTTGAACAAGTGTATTATATTAAGAAGAAATTAGGGGACAAGTCAGAATTGGCTGAACACTGCTGTGAGTTAGGTCATTGCATTAGTAAAGAGATTACATTACTGTATACTAGCAGCAAAGCCTGTCGGAACGACAGGCATAAAAAAAATATGAAAAATCATTTTATTATCAACTATCAAATATAAAGTAAATGTAATCTAAATACCGTGCTAGCTTGTGAAGGAAGCTTCTACGGCAAAAATGGTTTTGAGTTTCGAAATCCGCGTAAATAACTAAGTAAGTATGCCAAATTTCAATAAAATGGATGCACTGGTAACAAAATTATTTGGTTTTGAACGTATGTTTAGTTAGAATTTCAGTTATCGAGGTCAGTTCCCAAGAATAATATTTCATGGAAACAACATCGAATGACACAATGAACTAAGATTTTCATCCAATTTGAGTACCCTTGATTCAATGGTACCATTGAAAACCGTTGGATCTATCTTAATAGTTTAATTATATAGAGTTACAGACAGACAGACAGAGAGACAGACGAACGTAGCCAATTTACATGTATATATAAATAGTTGATTCGATTGATGATTTGATTTGATTTTTTTTTTGTAATGTTTATCAGACCTATTTAATATAAAGGATTATTTTCAATCCAAATGAAAAACGAAATACCAATATCTAAAGTTTAATTTATCTAAAGAATAATTATAATTTTTTTCTCATAACGCCGAAAGGCATTTAAAACTCACCTTTGTATAATCTAAATACTGCGCTAACTTGTGGACGAAGCTTTTACGACAAAAATGGTTTTGAGTTTCAAAATTAGCATAAAAAAGTGAGTAAGTATGCCAAATTTCATTAAAATCGGTGCAATGGTAACAAAATTATTTGGTTTTGAACGTATGTTTTCAGTTGTCGAGATCAGTTTCCAAGGATAAAATTTCATGGAAACAACATGGAATGACAAAATGAACTAATATTTCATCCAATTTGAGTACCCTTGATTCAATGGTACCATTGAGAACCTTGGATCTATCTTAATAGCTTAATTATATCGAGTTACAGACAGACAGACGAACTTAGCCAATTATATAAGTTGATAGAAAAAGATTCAAAAACGAGGAAAATAATAGAAAGTATAATTATAAGAAACATTAAAGATAGTAATCTTAATCGTAATGAAGGAATGGATGTTGATAAAGTACTGGTCAATTTGGCAAGAGAGATGGTAAATTCATGTGTGGATACTTTACCGGTAACATTGGTAAAATTTGAAGAATTGTATTTGTAAATTTAAATTAAATAAATAGAAGAATGGTTAGAAGTAATAAAAGTTTGTTAGTCAAGGGTAAGTGATTGTCAGAAGTAATATTGTAAGTAATGAGAAAGTGATTGTTGTTTTAAACTATGTCCAGGAGACAGTACATGATATGTGACATCTCTAAAATCATTTCCTTGTTTAGAAAAAACTTGAAGGAAAGAAGAAAGACTTTTCCAAAATTCGTTTAATAAATATATTTCATAATATATATAATAATTTATGGAGATGATGCTTATTTATTAAAGCTAATGGATGTTTGTCTTTGTGGATTTAAATCAATCCTTTGAGCAATGAACTGCTGGCTTTTAAAATATCATCAAGTAATTTGGAAGTTATCCAACCTTTTTTGTGTGCTTTTTTGATCATTCTGTTGATATCAAGAGTGGCTTGCTTTTTTTTTTTATTTACTTAACAAAATCCTTCAAAACTATTCAAAAAATTACCCATACATTTCTATGTAACATCGTGGTTTAAACCACAACAGCCCCTCTTTTATCTGCTTCGATGAAAAAAAATTATATCATATATGAATAAAGAAGTTATGATTCTGAGCTTATAATGCTGTGATTTCTTTATGCTGATATTCATTTAGGGCCAATTTAATCCTTTTTTGTGTGTGATGAAATTTTTCAACAAGAAAAAAACAAGATAATTAATGCT
>JAFIDM010012791.1:0-17126 GCA_023159025.1 Thereuonema tuberculata
CAATCTTCGACGACGCTGTGATTCTTTCATTGTCGAAAGACAAAGTTATTCTATCAGAATAGTGAAAAAGCTGCTGCTATGCGTGGCTCATCGATTTCAGGAGACTGTTAGCTTCACAGCCCGAGCAGAAAGAGGGCATAAACCTAATGTATCTGAAATGGCCTAAGATGTTGCAACGGCAGCCGTTGAGCAATCATATTTGAATGTTGTATGCATATGTGGCGCTGGTGTCATAACGAGGCAGTTAGATCTAGAATACACAACATTATGGAGATGTTTCCGGAAAGCATTGTTTAACTATCCCAAAAAGCTCAGCCACCTGAAGAGTTGCAACCTTGTCAAAGATGACATCCCAGAAATGTCTGCATCTGGGCTACATAGAACCCTCCTCAGATTAGTCAGAGTCAACGAAGGTAACAGTATGGATATGGTTTACGGCCACAATTCTCATCAGCCCGTTTTTCTTTCTGGAAATAAATCCAACCAGACCTTTCACCTATACGATAACCGCAACCCGTTATCAGAACATGTTGCACAGTTTCGTTATGTTACACCTGTAGCAGAGAGAATATCTCATCATGACAATATTTCACAGAAGATAGAATCATCAATGAGCATTCCTACCAAGATGGCCACCACGTTCAATTGATTTTAATATCTGTGATTTTTTGCTTTCGGATGCCTTAAACGCATAGTTTATTGGGGTAACGTTGATCATCTGATGGATTTAAAGGACGGATTCGTCTTGATCTCTACAGATCAATTGCGAACTAATGTCAAACATTCTGTCACTCGGTGTAAGCTTTTGGTCCAGTAGAACACATTGAACATTCCCTCGGACTATCCTTGACAGCTGCATTTAGCCTCAGTAACCTCTCGATGCTATTAATCCCTTTTCACATAATGCATGCAATGAATGAATAAAAATCACTCAATAATACTTGGTATGCCGTTGTTTACGGTTCCTTTCCCTTTCACACATTCATTCAGTTCACAATATTGTAATTGATACCCTTCGGCAGCGCTATATTTGCCCTGTTGATCATTTTTTCATTTCAGAAATCTTTTGCCCATGTTCTGGAATGTACATTACAGTCCAAGTCTGGGATTATTTCGCTCACTCGGTCCCTCCCCAGAGTGCTGTGCGTTTGTTTTAATTTTAATTCATTTTTAATGGCGTAGAATAAATACAAATATCATTGCCTAATGAAAAAGCAGATTATTATTGAATTGATATAGAAAAACGAAATTTCATATTTATAACGTTTTATTTCGCATTTGACAATACTTTGCTAAGCCTTTTTATTTTGTGGCAAAATACAAAAGCCTGATATCCATGAAGATTCCCAACGGGATTTTGTTTAGTAACAGAGATGAAAACAATGATCATAACCACAGTTTAAAATCAATAATATCGGATCTTCACAGTATTGCTCATTACTAAATACAAACAAAACTTTTTATAATCATACCCAAGCGGGAAGGGTCCAAATCGCAGCAAACTAGGCAACGGGATATTTTCTATTTGAGCATGACGTGACATGGATTGCAACTTGAAAATTCTCTTCTTTCAAATAAGGAATAGAATGCTTCATTCTTTGAAAAATAAAACAAAAATGTTTTGAAAATTAGCGAAATAAATATTTGAAATATTCAACTGATAAGCGGTCTGACACTAAAAAAAATAAATAATTAAACAAATAAATAAATAAATAAATAAACAAATAAATTAATCGAAAAAAGGAATCGAAAAAAGATAATACTGAGAAAGAAATGACAAATTTCACAGTTATTTTCATCAAATATTACAAAATAAAATTAGTTTTTTACTATATTGACTTCGTTTTCAATAAAAACCAAAGAAAATTAAAGAAATGAAATGCTATTAAATAAATTGAAAATTAAAACGAAAAAAAAGTAGAAGAAAGACGGTTTTGTCAAGTAAAGGGATACAGTTCAGTTGCAGGTAAATATGAACAAAAAATGACGGTGCCTGTAAAAGCTTTCTGGGTAATGAGCATGGGACCCTGGAGGCGGCGCAAGGAACTAAAGTCGCTATATGGTCTTGTGTTTATAGACGCAAAGACCATTCAGTGACTTTACAAGGAACAACTGGAAAGCGACATCTTATGGTGGTAATAAGAAACTACAATGAAACTGCTTGCTCTTCTGACTGGTTCCATTTAACCAGCATTAGAAAGTTGGTTGTTCATCCAATTCTCGAATGGCTGCAAATAAAGAAACTAAGAAAATAGAGTGAGAATAAAATACAAAATTCTTTTTATAATTGAGTTATTATGAGTGTGGAGAAATAAATTAATGAAATTTACAATGATTACGGTTTGTAAAATAGGAATTGATCCCTATTTTAAATGGAAAAAATAAAATTTTAAAAATGATTCCTATAGAAAGTGTAAAGAGACATATTTCATTTGAACTACCTTCGAGGCTTACAGTGTCTCATTATCTGTACCATCGATGATAGCTTACGGACTGATCAAAAAGAAAAGAAAGAATTTACATAGAGCATCCAACTTCATAGTTAAATGTAGCATCTCCCATTGGTTTACTACCTTCTATATTTTATTTTTATTTTATTTTATCCCTTTAGCTGTATTTACTCACCTTTTAGTCCGTTTAAATATCTGAATCTCAGTTTTATTCTATCATTTCACTGTGCCTTGGTTTTTTTATTTTATTTTTAATTTCTAATTATTCCTAAAAAGAATTTCTTCAGTTCAAAATTTTTTTAAATAATTTATTTTAAAAATTCATTTTATATTATAAAATAAAAAAATAAATTCTAAAAAATAAAGTAGGAAAACAATTACATTCATTAATTTCTATTAAAAATATTATAAATTATTTTTTTAATGAAAATTATAATTATAAATGAAACAAATAACAATTTTAAAAAAATTTAATGAACTTTTAATTCATTAATACTTTTTAATGAAATCTCACTTTTGATTCAGCTGAATTAAATTTTTAAGTTGACTTTTTCAGTTATTGTTATAAAGTTTTATTTCTTTTACGGTTTTCTTTTCAATTCACAATTATTGCTTTCACTAATAGATTTCTCTTTAATAATTTTAATTTCGAAATTCCAAAGCTTAAATTACCTTCAGAATTGAAAGTTTCAGAACGATGGAGGTTCCAATTACTACCCACAGATTAATATGGTCTTCTTGGTTCCAAATGATGGTTCCTATAATGATATAAAACTGTAATAGTAATAATAAGAAGAATCAATAATAGGAAATGTGATTGAAAAATATGATTTATTATTGTACTAGTAGATAAAACGAATAAACTGCGAAGATAGAACTCGTTCCAAAAATAATGACATCGATTACGTGAGTTCTTGATCACCTGATCACGATGGACCAGTGGTGCATAACCCGCGGCCTGCTGATATATTTGTGGTTGCCAAGTAGTGACAAACTTAAAATAAAATTTGAGTCTTTACATTGATACAAATTGATACCAACATTAAAAAATGTCATAACTTGCAGTAGCAACTGTCTCAGACTTTCATATTGGAATATTGGTATGACTGTATTGGGTGTTTACTGAAGAAATGACTTCCAAGTCATTCAATAGTTGTGGCACTGTTAGTTTAAAGCCCATCCACCACTGCAAGGTCGTACCACATCGGATGGGAAAAAAGTGGTTTTTAACTGCAAAAGCAACTGTCACAGAATTTAGTATTGGAATGTTGATACGAAACACAACTAGTTCATTATTTGATAATTGGAAATTTACGTAAATTAGACTTGTTATTAATTGTTATAAAGGACATTTTCAAATCATTAATTACGAAAACATTTGTGTAAATTACATGTTTTATTATTTATTATTATTGGAAATAACATTATAAAATCATTAATTAGTCTAAGGGTGGGTTACTTCATCAGAACTTTTACAAAAATATTATCCCTTCGACTTCCTAAGATTATGAACCTCTAGTATAGAGTAATTCAACTCAAGATCATAGGACAAGACAATCGTTGGCTGAGTTGTAAAATGAAAACGGACTGAAAAACGAATTTTCAGAGAGATTAGTAAGATTAATTTTAGGACGTGCGGTTGGCAATGTCACTTAGACACTGGCCTCTCACCTCTGAGTGCCGAGGTTCGGTTCTCATGTGGGTTTCGTTGATGTTGGCGATCCGCACTAGGCAGGTTTTCCCTGTGTTTTTCCGTTTCCCCTGCATTTCTCACACTATCCTTTCTCAATCTTTCTCTCGTGCTGTCCTTCCTACCGAATGCTACCTATGGAAGTATGGACTCGCGGAGAGTTCACTCTGCGTCCGGTGCGGTTCTGGAGCGGAGGAATCCGTGGCTCACGTCCTCTGGGAATGCCAGGATGAACACCGATCCCGGTGTATGGCTAGATTGGAGAGGGAGCTCGTTACAAACGGTTACCCCGTTCCCTGTGATGGGCGAACTCGCCTCCGAGTCGAGCCCGCGCTCAGGCAGTTTGCTGCGGCTGTCCTGAGCAAGCCTATGCCCGGGTAGGCAAGGAAGTGCCCCGCTTCCGGCCGCTTCAGAGATGAACGGCCCGTGAGGGGAAAAGAAAAAGTTTGTACTAACTGTCGTCATTCGGAAGGGGAAGGCTGCCTGCGGTTCCCTAGGTGTGGCCGAACTTCCCATGCGTTTTATGAGCCGAACCCAAGGGCAAAGTCCGCGTCTGGTGAGGCGCGGACCGGCCCTGGGACCCTTTTTGAAACTTGTGAATCTCGACAGGGCAAGGCCGTGGTTGGTGATACGCGGACCAGCCCTGTCCTCCATGTCTCTTACTCTCGGGCAAGGTCCATACTGATGGTGAGCGGACCGGCCCGAGCTTTGGTTTCATCCGATTACCCGGATGTCATCGGGTAGGACTGTGTCCGCACCTGGAGAGGAGCGGATGAGTCCTGAAGCCTGTCGTGTGCCCAAGGTTCTACGCAATTTATATAGGCTGGTCGCACAGAGGGGGTCCGAGTCTCCGGACGAGGATCTTTCTGCTGTAGCGGCACAGTCTGCGCTACCTACCTTGGCATTAGCAGGGACGGCACCGTGCCTGGAGAGGTCCGGACCAGCCCTGCTACCCACATGTCCCTCCTCACTCCGCGGATCAACCCCGGAGACCAGGTGGTTTCCGGCTGTGGCCGATCAACTTTTGGGTGAAGTAGCCTGCTGAAACCCACACTAGTGGGTGCATAGCTTGTACCACGGCCTATTGTCCTTCCTACCGTGGGATAGCACAATTGATCTTTCAGACCAAGGTGCTCGGCTGTCAAGCCACCCACCCTCCCCACATCAGGATAAATACATACCTTTCAGAATATCTGCCTTATTTATGTGTCTACATGCTTACTGAAGTTTTAGAATTTTCCTGGGCGATCTCATATTTCTAGGCCTCAGACGCGCTACAATGACTACAGTCTGTAGTCAAAGAAATTTGGGGTTGATGTGGATTTCATTGGAGTTATTCATGAAGCTTGGAGGTATTGTTGTTGAGATTACGAGATCGTAGAATAAATATCTTCCAAAAATTAATTGGTTGATTAGATCTGTGATGTCAAAAGTATAGTGTGTACACCACAAGATGAGACTTAGCCACGCCTCTTCAAACGGAGAATCGATTTCACAATAGGGATGAAGGTTGGAAAAGAAAAATTTTGGGAAAAAAAAATTAGGAAAAATCTTAAAAATACTTACTATTAAAGAAGAATATATTTATAAAATAATTATGAATAACATTTATAATGTCAATAGGGGAAAAAATAATCAAAATGATGAGAAAATAACTAGATACAATTGGATAAAAATCTTTCAAATCAATGAAACGAATAATAATTTTGGTCTCAGATTAGAAAACTATATAAAATATAAATTATTCAGTCAAATTAATTGGGAAAAATATAATTCTAAAACACTAAGAACTAATAGGATGTTAAAATTTCATTAACCGCTGAAGTAATTGATGAGAATATTACTCTGAATTTTTAACTTTTACCTTTTGTTACATTTCTTTTCTTTTGTATTCGATAATTAACAAAGTTAATTAATCTATAGTTAATAATTATAAATTATTATCAGCACCTATATTACAGGTATTCTTTATTTTTGAATACTTAATAGGACTGACGAACAGTAAAATAGTAAAAAAAAGTCAAGAATTAGTGTTTGTAATTTCATTAAAAACAGTTACGATCTTTCATTATTAAAAATTTAAATCATCACCTGCAATATTGTTGATCATTTTGATTATTCTAACAATTTTATTTTGGTGCTTTGATTGACTATTATTATTACAAACAATATTATATTATTTTAGTTTTATTTTCATTTCCATTATATCAAAGCTTGCAGTTATAATTCATGCAGTTGTTACTATTATTATTATTAATATTGTCAATCTAATTCTATTTTTATTTTTTTTATTACTAGTGCGAATGCCAATGGTCTTAATTTGTATATTTGTAAATGTTCTGAGGAACTTTACGGGATTGTTTTTAAAATTTTTTTTTTAACTATCAGCAATTAATTGTTAAATAAAACATTATTACCATGAAGTGTATATATTTGTTACTTAGATTAATTAATATAATTTTATACAATTATGATCCTTCAAAATTTAAATAAATAAGAAACAATATAAATACAACAGTTCTTAAATAACAAATCAGTTTTCTATACCGTTACGGTTAAAATTTAACATAGCTATTGTTATATATAAGAAAAGTAGATATATAAGTCGTACTTCATATCATCAATTCCTCTGTTATAAACAAGAAACGATTTTCACTGAAAATAGAAAAAAAAATCTACCCCTCAAATGGATTTATAGAACCGTCCTGTACCACGTGACGTAGGCGTGACCGAGTCTCATCTGCTGGTGGACACTCTATAGACCCCTGTATCCCAACCTGGGGCGCAATTTCATTGTTAACGGGGGCAATTTGAAAATGGAAAATTTTTTCTTTTGGTTGTAAAACTGAAAAGGTCGTTTTTTGTTTTTTTCTTTTTTAGTTGTAAAACTTAAAAAGTTGTTTTTTTTTTGGGTTGTGAAAGTTATAACTAATTTGGTGGGGCATAGCATACTGTAGATACTTAAGGCGGGGCATAGCACAAAAAAGGTTGGGAACACTGCTATAGACAATCTTATTATAATGACTTTATTTGGTATCAAAATAGAAATAAACTAAAAATCTTTTTTTGTTTAATGAAAATTTTCTTTTTTCAAGCATTTAATTGTTGCAATTAAAAGTCAGGTCTTTTGAGTTTCTAAATTAAAAATTCAAAAGTCAGTATTTATTAGTATTTTTTTTTATTATTATACTGACTGTTTCTAGCTGTAATAATTGGAAAATATGAATTGATTTTGAAAACGTAAACATGTATATCATTTTCTAACAATAATTCACTAAACTTCATCCGATCTAATTTTTACTCCCTACGAACACTAATGTTTCTATTTTGATTGTCCTTCACTGGAAGTAAAATCATTCGTCCATATTTCGATATTTCTTTAATTTCATTTCTGTCATGTGACCTGCAACCACATGCTTGTAATAAATATTTCGCCCTGATAGAAAACCTAAGTAAAAAGGTAGGGATAGTGATTAGTAAACCAATCACAGTGCTTCGCAACGGCTTCTGAGTCACCTTTACTTAAGAATAAACTGCTCCGGGGTGCGCCGTGGTGGTCTCGGAAATGCTCCTGCGAGTCTCTTTGCGACCCCATACTATCTTATCCACTCCTATTTATATGGAATAATCGTCATTTGTAACTCATACCTTGTTAATACACTGAATTCCTAACAATGATTTAATAAAGAACTTAATTGGAGGAACTGTGAAAAGATTTAAAATGGAGAGAAAAAGTTTTTGATTTTCATTTTGGTAATCATGATTCAAATAAAAAATCAGATTTAATTTGTTTAATCAAATTTTTATTTGAGAACCAATTTTGTATTGCTAAAGGATTAATTGTTATTTATTCCAAAATTAATATTTTGGAGAATTTATGGGGCTTCCATGATGTATGATTTTCACAAAAATTTCGATGCAGTTTTTTTCGATGTAATTTTTTAGAACAATTTGTTCATCGTTCTTTTTTTGTTCATTTTCGACAATTCTACATACTTTTTTCAAAAGTATGAGGATGATATCTTTATTATTGCTCGAAATGAATCAGAGAACCTCATTTTCGATCAATTTAATTCCCTGGATAAAGGAATATAATTTACCCTTGAAAAACATGAAAATAAATTTTGCCATTTTTAGATGTAATGATCAAATTGAAAGGTACTGCTATTATTACTGAACCATATTCCAAACCTACTTCTGGAAATTCCATTATTTCCAATTTCATCAGCAATTTCCTTCATCTGCTAAAGCTAATTTAGTAGAAATCAAAATAAGGAAGGATTTTTTTTTTGTTCTACAGAAAAACATTTTTATAAGCATGTGTAGAGGTTAAGAAAGATTTTATTAACAATGAATATAAGTTCAATTTATATCCTCCAATATTTCTAAAACCTTACATTATATTACCAACCCAGAACCCAAAACGAGAAAAATGGATTCGTCTGGGCAGCTTTCCCTTTTCATCCTATCATACATAAACAGATAGGATAATCAGATAAGTAAGATTTTTTCAGAGAATTAATATAAAATTGAATTATAGTTTTAATAACAAATTCCCCTCGATTCGGGTTCCTGTACGTGGTGAGGGGACCACCCATGGAGGGTTCTCTTTTCCATGAGCTACTCTCCATGGGTCCTAAACGCCCGCCCCCGAATCCAAGGTGGAAGGCATCGTGCCGATGGATGTGTGGCACTACGGAGTTATTTTAGTGTCATGAACGATCCCTGTGGAAAAAAAGATTGCCTGGCAACAAATCACAGTATTTAAACTGCTTCGGCAGTGCTTTCCAGGCAGATATGGGGATAGCTGCCTGGTGACTGTTTACTTTCCCCAGATAAATCTTTTTTGTATGGATACTTCTTCTTTTTTTCCTTTATTGGGAAGCAATTCTCACACCGTCGATGTTCGTTCTTCTTCTACTACCAGTCCGACTTTTCTCATTATACATTCCTTAATCCCTGAGACACCTTTGTCTAAACTGTCCCCGTTTCTAATCTCCAAAGCACTTTCATGAGTCACATCAAATATCACGTCAGTCAAGAAACTCCAGTCTGGCGATTTGTTAATCCAGCTACCTTCTTCAAAAGCTATAGACCAACTTCTTAATTTGACGACTCTGGCAGATACTCCGGTATCTGTCACAAAGCACAAGACTTTAAACTCTAGTCATGGCGTGATCCGCGAACCAGATCTGGACGGTCTATGTGATGCTGACCTTCTCCAAATTCTTTGCTTCGCAGGGTGTGACTGCTGTCCGACGGATTAACGTTCGTCGTGACAATAAGGAAGTACCCACTCGAACAGTTGTTCTTACTTTTAACACCTCCTCACTGCCCACGAGTGTTACAGCTGGCTATCTTCGCTGTCCTGTGCGTCCTTACATCCCGAACCCTTTGCGCTGCTTTAAGTGCCAACGTTATGGTCATGGCTCTGCAGCTTGTCGTGGCAAGTCCATCTGCCCTAAGTGTGGTGAGCCATGCCACGAGTCTACACCGTGCACTTCGCCTCTCAAGTGTATCAATTGTTCTGGAGACCATCCTTCATACTCTCGATCTTGTCCTCGTTGGAAGGAGGAGAAGGAGATTCAGACTATCAGAGTTAAACATTCTCTTTCTTATCCCGAGGCTCGGAGGATGCTTCTTGCTGTGCCAGCCCAAAAGACTTTTTCGTTTGCGGTAAAATCCAAACAGACAGCTTCAATCTCCTGTCAAACAGACACCACTTGTCCTCCCAAAGAGTCCTTTTCAACCATATTTGAGACCATTGCTACTCCTACCACATCAGTTCCGTCGGAATCAACTCAATCTACGTCACAATCCACCATGTTATCTTTGACAGTTTCTTCAAGTACTTCTAATATCCCTGCCGGTCTCAACTTCACTCAAAAACGACCATCTGTATCTCCACACCGACCTTTTCATCGCACTAGTTCACGTTCACCTTCTCGTGGCCGTCGGAGACATTTCTCTCCTAGACGGTTTTATGAAGACGATCTGGAGGACTCCTCCAAACACCCAAACTTTAGGGCACCATCAGCACCTCCACCTTGATTTTTAGGCTTTTACCCTTTTTTATCTTTTAATGGCCTTACTGTATTGGAATTGTCAAGGACTTCGCTCCAACCTGAACGATGTTAAAGCCCTCTTTTCTACAAATCATCCAGTCTGTATGTGTCTCCAGGAAACTTTTCTTACAGGAAACGATATAGTTTCTCTTCCAGGATATTCCATGCTGAGTAAACAGCGGACCGATAGAAGCGGCGGAGGCGTTTGTCTCTTTATTCGACATGATACTCCATCCTCTCATGTCCCACTTACGACTTCTTTGGAAGCTGTTGCTGCTCGCCTTTCCACCAGCCGCCTTTTCACTATCTGTAGCTTATATCAGTCCCACACAGCCCCTGTTTCGCTTACAGACATTACTCAGCTTCTGGATCAATTACCGACTCCGTTTCTCTTAGTTGGAGATTTCAACGCTCATTCTCCTGTCTGGGGTTCTTCATCCACCAATCCTAGAGGTGCTGTTATTGAAGATCTTTTAGTTCGGCGTAATCTTTGTATCTTTAACACAGGCGCCGCAACTCATTTCACATCTTCGCCAATATCTTTCTCTGCTATTGATTCAGCTATAGGTTCTGCGTCACTCTTCCCCCATTTCTCATGGGATGTTATCAACGACCCTGGTGGCAGTGACCATTTCCCAATCATTCTCAAAGCGCTCCCTCGTTCAGCTGTTTCATCACCCTGTCGTCATCGCTGGAAATTTGACTCTGCGGATTGGATAACTTTTACTAGCCGCTGTAATCTGGAGGCCATTGATCTTTCAGCTACCATTGATCAACTTATTGCCGAGGTCACTCATATCATTATTTGTGCTGCCAAAGCAACAATTCCACAAACATCTGGACGATTCCCTCTGAATCCCAAACCTTGGTGGACTCGTGACTGTACGTCTGCACAGAAGATTAGGCAGAAAGCTTGGAACATTTTCCGTCGTTATCCGACTTCTGCCAATCTTTTGGCTTTTAAGCGAGCACGTGCTTCTGCTCGTCGTGTCCGTCGCATTGGTCAGAGGGAGTCGTGGCAACGTTTTGTTTCATCACTAACTTGTACTTTGTCTTCAAAGACCCTTTAGGATAACATTCGTAAGATGCACGGAAAATACAGATCTCAATCTATGCACATACTGAAAGAAGATGGAAAAGAAATAGCTACTATCTTCGCACAAGCTGAAGCCCTTGGACGTGCTTTTGCACGGAATTCCAGCCCTGCACTTTTATCTCCTACTTTTCAAACGATTAAAGACCGTGCTGAAGCTATTCCTTTAAAGTTTTTTTCTTCCAACAGAGAACCATACAATCTCCCTTTTAGTTTACAGGAATTATTGTTTGCACTAGACACCAGCAAAAATACTGCCTGCGGCCCTGACGGAATTCATTACGTGATGTTGCGACACTTATCCGTTTCGTCGTTGAATGTTCTTCTATCCATCTTTAATAAAATCTGGTTGGAACATTTATTTCCTGATAGTTGGCGACGAGCTATAGTCATTCCTTTTGCCAAACCTGGTAAAGACGCCAGTGATCCAAATAATTATCGACCCATTGCCCTCACTAGCTGCTTATGTAAGACACTTGAACGCATGGTAAATCGCCGCCTTCAATGGTATCTTGAAGCCAATAAACTTCTCGCTACCACACAGTGGGGATTCCGGCAGCATCGCTCTATGGTTGACCATCTTGTACGTTTGGAAGATGCTATTCGCACTGCATTTGTTAATAGAGAACACCTCGTATCCATTTTCTTTGACTTGGAGAAGGCATACGATCGCACCTGGAAATTTGGCATTTTACAAGATCTTCATCATTACGGCCTTCGTGGTCACATGCCTATTTTCATTCGCAATTTTCTTGCGAATCGTACCTTTCAAGTATGTCTACGATCTACGCTCTCTACATGTTATCCTCAAGAACTAGGAGTACCTCAGGGCTGTGTCTTGAGCGTTACCCTTTTTTCTGTAAAGATTAATGGCATCATCTCTGTTTTGCCTTCATCGGTTCACCACTCTTTATATGTTGACGACTTACAGATCTCTTGCAGTTCTGTTAATTTACGTTTGATTGAACGACAACTGCAGTTAGCTCTACATCGGTTGCAGACTTCACCAATCATTGGAAATATTCTCTACCCAACTGTCATTTCTCTCTTCGTACTTTTGCGAAAATCAACACTCCCTCGACAGTCTTTCAGTCTCTGCATCAAGATTATTTGTCCCGTCACTCTGATTTTAACATTTTCTATACCAACGGATCTAAAGGTGCAGATTATGTTGGAGCTGCTTTTTACACTGCTACTTTCAGTCATGATGTTCATCTTCCTTCTGAGGCATCTGTGTTTTCTGCTGAGCTTTATGCCATCTTTCTAGCTTTACAGTATGCTTTGCAGGAGAAGTTTACGCACACACTTATCTACAGTGATTCTGAGAGCGCTTTGTGGGCACTGTGCAGTCACACCCTGAAGGGTCACCCTTTTGTTTTATCCATTTTAGATTTTTTACAGCGTTTTCACCGTTGCACTATTATTTTCTGCTGGATCCCAGGCCACGTCGGCATTGTCGGCAATGACTACGCTGATTCTCTCGCAAAGTCTGCTGCTAGTTTACGCTTGCGACGGATCTCCACTCCGGCCTCTGACATCTACGCACTTATACGTTCTCGTCTCCGATCTGCCTGGCAACACGAATGGGATGCTCTTCACGGCAATAAACTTCGTCTTGTCAGTCCTTCATTATCCTCTCCTGCCACTCGACTGTTTCCAACTCGCCAGAAGGATGTTCTTCTGTTGCGTCTGAGGATCGGCCATACAAGACTGACACATAGCTACTTACTGCTCAATCGTCCACCTCCCCAGTGTTCTACGTGCAACGTTGTTTTAACCGTCCATCATATTTTAATTGACTGTCCTGCTTTTACTCAACATCGTCGTCAGTGCTTTTATCCTCTTTTTAAATTTCACGTTCCTTTTCATATTTCATTGCTTTTAAATGATAATGATCTTTTACCCATTTCATCAGTTTTACACTTCATTCATCAATGTGGCCTTGCCACTCTATTGTAATTCTCAGATTTTTTACTTTTCTTCTAAATACCTATCATTTTACCTATATCCTGTCATCTTGCTTTGCGCACTACCTGTTCTTTTCTTGTTTTTGTCCTTTTTAGCTAGATATATGTAGTTAGTTTTCATTCCATTTTCTTATCTTTTTTACCTTTCTTGGCGCAGCTTAGCCGCAGCTGCTTTTGCGCCATAAGACACCAACCAACCAACCAACTAATAACAAATTAACGAATCTTATTGATCATAAAAAACAGAAAGATGAAATGATTAATAAAATAGGATGTATATATTTGATTTCTTGGCATCAAAATGAATGTTTTATAAAGGAAATAGTGGCCAAACTTTGAAAAAACATTTTGGACAGCACCTTAGTTGTATAAAAATTGAATATTTAAATTGATCCTACGTAGCTAATCACATGTATGAAGTGGGTCATATTGGAAAATTTGAGGAATATTTGATATTAGATAAATGGAAAAATAAACACGGGAGAGAAGCTTTTGAATCCTTTTTTTATTAAATTACTGGGTTCTTATAATTCCTTTGTGCCTAATGCTCTCATGCAACTTAATTTAAATAATGGTAAATTTTTAAAATATGCTGAAATTCAAAAGAAAACAGAAGATTATAAGAGGAAGAATTATGGAATTAACAATTGGATATGATTTGTATAAAAAAAAATTTGTTTTTCTTTCTTTGAAGTTCTGTAGGATACCAATAGAGGGCGAAGTTTGAATTCTCAAGCAGCGCATGATAATCAAGTTGGGAATCAAGTAGTTGGTAATCACGGTTTTGACCAACCACTAACTTAAAAATTTAAATAAGTTATTTTATTGATAAATTGTAAAATTGTGGTTGTATGTAACCAGAACCTTTGAGAAAAGAATTGTGCATAAAGATGATTCTCCAGTAGATTCGAAAGTCTCCAAATTGTAAATATGAACCTTTTTTTTTGTTGTTACAAATTTTGTTTGTTGTAATATAGTTTTTAGCTTACAAAGTTTATAATCAAATACATTGTGTCTGTGGCGCAGTTGTAGACGTTGTCTGGTGTACGTAATGACATTATTGTTACTTTTATATATAATTTATTAACTTATTTTGTAGCAGATATGTACTTTATAAAAAAAAACAACACATAATAAACTTAAAAAAAAATATCGGATAGAGAAATACTTACTTTTCTTCGTCAGCTCTTCAATATTGAAATATGAATTCACTTCATAGTTTCAATATCACTTGACATTTCTTCTCATTAAATTATCGATTCGCTAACAGTTCACAAACAGTTCTTTAAATAATGTTCATTCTTTGGAATTAAAGTTCATTAGTTCAAAAAAGATTTTCAATTTTTTCGATAAGAAATTATGTAAATTGGATTAATCCGTTACAGACCCAAAGCTGATGCTTATTCAAACATTTAAAATAATACTTAAGAAAATCATGCTTAAAAACTAAACTGAGTGGCCGGATCCGAGACACGAGTTCCACTTTCAAACTTCATAATGTGTTCTTTTTTCAGTTGAATTGTCGTTTTCACTGCTTTCCTTTTAGGTCTATTTGCATCACTAATCTTTTTTTTTTTCACCTATGATTACATTTATTTTCAATGAAAATATTTAGAAATAATGAATAATACCAATAAAATAACGAAACGTTTTACGGGGCTTGTACAACTGATACTTAGCGTACGAGAGAAAACTACTTTTAGTCACCATCTTGTTTTTTTTTTTATTTTAATGCATTTTCTTTGTCGGAGAATAAATACAAACATTATTGACTAAAGAAAATACACATTTTTCTTGAATTCGTTTAGAAAAATAAAATTTCATATTTTGAATGTTTTATTTCGCTTCTGATAATACTTTGCAAAGCCGTCAAGTTGGACGTATTTTCTTTTACGGCAAAATACAAAAGCTATGTCCCTGAAGATTCCGATCGGGATGTTGTTTAGTAACAGGGATGAAACCAACGATCACAAACACAGTTGAAAGCAACTGATATCACATCTTCTCAATATCGCTCATTACTAGATATAAAACGAAATATTTTATAATCATTTCATAATTTGCCTAGTTTTTCACTTATTTCACCAATGAATATTTTGAATTATTCAATAGAGTTCAATTAAAAAATTTGGAAAGTAGACAAGTTATCAGTTGCTGAAGCAGAGACTTTCGCTGAAACGACTTCGGGGAATTGTTAAAATTTCAAGTGGTCTCCGGAACCATCTATTCGTCTAAAAGAATTTGAAGACAATTAATTTATTTCGTGATTGCCTCAGTTATCGGTTTTTATTTTACTGCAATTTGTTTGTTTTAAAGGAATTTCAAAATCAGTAGTTTCTTTTAATATCTGATTTATCATTAGTGTTCTAAAATTCACTTTTCAGGATAATCAAAGTGAGAAATTAAAATAAAGCAGAAAACGAAATTCCAGTAAGTAATAAATTAACATACAATACCTATACTTTAAATAACATTTCTTAACTTATTGTTAACAGTGTTTAAATGTAAATTTAAATAATATTTTAATAAGTTAGCCAAAATTTCCTTTTATAAAAATAACTATTTCTTTTGTTCGTTTTAAAAATTGTTTTAAAATCTTGGCTTTTAAGTTTCAAACATTTGATTATGGAAATACAAATATTCAAGTATCTCTGGTTGGGAATTAATGGAAACAAACCACCAAGACAAGCCTCAATCTGTAACCAGTGGAGAAGTGCATTTCTTGATACGGGTCAGATATAATTTGTCAAGGGCAAGTCACCGCGGCCCATTCGACTTGCCGCGAAATATTGTAATTCTACAAACTCGAGTTACAAGTGAGGAGTTTATTTATCTTCATGGGAATAAATTGGTTATTAAGACAAATACAACTGATAAGAATTGTAGTACACTGTATTTTTTTATTTACACCCAAAAAAATACTAATTTTTTTTTAAAACTAACCAAAAAAAATTTTTGAAATAGATTTGGATTTATCAAAATAATTAGCAGAGGCTTTAATATCAACTTAGATAATTAACAGCCGCGCCAGCGTGGTCGTGCAGTCTCAGGCGGCGGTCTGCCAAGAGGCCAGTGGCGATTCCCGGGTTCAAATCCCGGTCTTGAGCGATGATGTTTCAATTTCCTTTCTTGTGTTGTCAGCCTCTTCTTCACTTTCTCTTCGGTCTGACGTCATTTCGTAATGGCATCCTGGAGAAGGCAACGGGAATCCACAGTATCTGTTCCCAAGCATAAGTTACGGCTTCTCCTATGTTTCGCCCTTCCGGGGTCTCTAGGGTTCCGTCGCTTCCAACCAATCTTCAGATTGTACTACCCTGGTAGAAGGTAATTAACAGTTTAACCGCTTTACCTGCCATAAATTCGTAGAAATTGTTTTTGTTCATTACTTCTGACCCTACTTATAGAACGCAAAGATAAATCTTGGGTTCAGTTGTTCCTGGTTTTTGGAGTGGTTAAGTTCAGTTAGAAATGGAAGGTAAATAATTGTTTCGGCATAAATAGAAAACTTCTACTGTGACGGTTTTTTCATGTCTTCAATAAAACTTTTAGTGACGAAAGTGTGAAAGTATGTTTGTGTGGACAAAGATGGCGTTGCAAAATGAGGATCCACACAATTGACAATGAACGAGTATTCACATGGTAGTTCTGCTGGGAATGTAGAAGCGGATAAAGTGATTAAAAAAATTAAAAGATGCGCTGAGGAAACATTAAATGCTACAGTTGAAATTGGAAACGAATTTACCGTGGGATTCGGAAAGTTCAAAACCTACTTAGGACAATCTAACCTTAAACTCGTGTACAATTTAAACTCTTAGCTTCTACAGCTTCTTCAGCGCATCTTTTAATTTTTATAATCACTTT
>JAFIDM010013416.1:0-11142 GCA_023159025.1 Thereuonema tuberculata
ACAGAAAATCTTAGATGAACAATATGAGATTGAAAGAATTTCAATTATCTCACATAATTATTTCTTAGTCACTGATTATGTTATTATTATTACATATATTATATCTTTTGATTGATTTTTTTTTGTGATATACTTTCATTATTGTTTATTTCATTCTTTTAGTTAGAGAAAAGATTTCTCTTTCTGGTTATTTTATATTTTTTTACTTTATTTTGAATCGTTCTATATTCTTCGGAACCTTGAGAAAGTTTTTGAATTAAAACGAAATATTGGAATCTACTGTTGAAGATGTTGAAGTTTATTTGGTATATCTTATTTTGAAAACTTTATTTTCCTTGCGTATGAATATGGTAACTTCTGTGGTCGTGATATGGAACAAAATATTAATAATATTCATTAAGTCTTCTATTCATCCACCACATAATCGTTTTGAATGTCCAACTGCATAACTTTACAAGCATTGAATTTAGAAATTTCATACTCTTTTAATCAGTAAACCTAAAAGGCACCAAAATAAATAAAAGATTTCACCTCTGAGCTGAAGATGTCGTCTCTGAAAAGCTTGTGTGGCTGATGAGTCCACAAAGAGAACGAAACTGCCGTCCCACACTACCACTATTGATAGCTTAGAGGCGAAATCTTTTGTTTCTTTCGTTTTGTGTCCTTAGTTCTTTATCTCCTTTTAAAAATAATAATTGCCCGTTTTAAACGGGATATTTGACATACGTATCAAAAGCACTGACTGTATACGAAGGACTAAATGTGACACTCGATTGCACTAAATGCAATCGAGCAAATATATATGAGGAAAATATCTTAATATATAAAAATGAATGTTTCTTTATTTGTCCCGTATGCGTTCCTTTACCATTTAACAGATTGGGATGAAACTTTGGTGAGTTGTTGTGCGCATGCCTACGAAGATTTCTAATTAGTAGAACAATGGGCCTTTATATTTAAGGCCCTTTCTCGGGCCCCTCCAAGTTTACTGCAAAAAGTGAAAAATTCTCTTTCCTATGGGGGGAGCGGTACCACACTTGGATGGGGAAGTCGACACAAGGGCCTAAGTGTCCCAACCCCGACTAACACCGGGCCCTTATATTTAGGATCTTTTCTCGGGCACTGGTAATCAAACGTAAGATCTTTGAAGGATAATGCAAAAATTGAAAAATCCCCTCCCCTATGGGGAGGGGGGAGGGATACCACACATAGGTGGGTGGAAAGCGGCGTAAGGACCTAAATATCCCACCCCTGACCGACACTTTCTTTCTTTGAGTGGCATTGCAACGCATGCCGGGTAGATATACACTTATTAACAAAAAAAACGACGACCTAGAAGGAGTTGTCCGATGGAGACAAAAATTGGTAGAGAGGAAGATTATGTACAGAATAGAAACTGATTAAACTTTCAGACAAATTGAATGATTTATTTCAGAGTTACAGAGTTACAAAGTAACGAGCTCAATAAGGTGTTGACCCACCTCTACCCTGAATGCAAGCTGCCACACGACGTGGCATAGAGTGATAAAGCTCCCTGATGGTCTCCTGCGGTATTTCTTTCCAAATTTGCTCCAATTGTCGAGCTAGGTCATCCACATTCCCGGTGGATGCAGTCGCCTTCCCATCATATCCCAGACATGCTCGATTGGAGAGAGATCTGGGGATCTGGCTGGACAAGGAAGTGTTTCACAAGCTGCAAGACAGGTCATTGCAACACGTGCCGTATGTGGTCTGGCGTTATCTTGCTGAAAAATAAGGCCAGGATACTGCAAAAGAAAGGGTAGCAAAACAGGTCTCAGAATGTGTCGACGTACCGCAGTGCTGTAAGTGTGTCGCTAATGACGACCAAAGGGGTCCGGCTATCAAGGGAAATGGCACGCCAGACCGTAACTCCTGATTAGGGGCCTGTATGGCGTGCAATAGTGAAAGCAGGATCGGCACGCTGCCCTGTGCGTCTCCAGACACGTCTGTGACGATCGTCAGGACACAGTTGGAAGCGGGATTTGTCGCTAAACACTATGCGTCCTCATTCAGTATCATTCCAACCGCATCGAGCAAAGCACTACTATAATCTGGCCCGACGGTGTGCAGACGTGAGTGGCAGGTGGCGTAGCGGTCGGTACGAGCATAGATGTCGCTCTCTCGGCCGTCTGTGAATGGTGATGAGGGACACTCGTGTGCGGGTGCACGTCTGATGGTCGAAACGATGATTCAAGCGCTGTGACAGCTGATCTGACAATCACTCTATCCTCCCACTCTGCTGTGACCCTAGGGCGACTGCTACCGTCATGATGCTGAAATCTGCCATTGCCCACCCATTGCTGCCAGCATCTTCTAATCGCCGCATCACTTTGACCCTTATGACGAGCGATTCTCCGATTTGCCCAACCTGTCTGTTTCAATCCAAACTTTCTTTCAAACTCTGACATTTGCATGTAATGAGCTCGAATCCTGCGGCGAGGCATTTTTTCAGTCGTTGAAAGGTATTCTAGCTCGCAATGCAACAGAAATTTTGACCATCAGATTGAGCATCGCTTCGTATATATATATATGCTGAGTGCTCAGTTCCGATGCACTGTAGCTCCCGGTATTCATTCATTGGACACCAAAGTTTAATCATTTGCAAGGGCGGTCCCAATGTCTTTGCATATGAAATTCATTACAATCGAACAACTCCAATACAATCGAATAGGTGCGTCTTTTTTTTGGTAATATACTGTGTATATATATATATATATATATGTATATATATATATATATACTGTATATGATATGTACATCATATATATATACTGTATATGATATGTACATCATATATATATATATATATACTGTTTATATGAACGTAAATGATGCATATCCACACGAATTCCTCTTTAACTTTTTAATTGCAATATATTTTTTAATTACATAATTTGGGGCCCCTGGCTGGAGCCCTCCAGCTCTTAATCCACCACGTGTGTTGAGGACGCTGAGGACGCTGAGTGAGCTACTGAGCGTCGCTATACTTATTCCCAGTGGACGACTGAACTGGACAGACGATGTGATCAAGACAAGAACGATCACGTGAGTCTCTGTGAAAAGTGTGGCATTTACCAGATTCTAAAATTTTATTGTAGTCCGAAGGTTAATGTATATTGTTAACCTGTAATATTATTATTATTATTACTTTTTTTAATTACTGTACAGACAGTATATATGTATATAGACTAATTTTTTCATTGATGGGGGTGCAATCCAATTTTGAGCATCCAATTTTTTTTTCTTTTGTTTAATTTTTCATGAAAAGGGGACAAAAAAAAAACCAAGCCATTTTATTAATAGCAGGGGTGGGGGGCCATAAAAATACCTATTCCTATGTTGTTTGGGCCTTTGAACACGATAGTGAAATCCGTTTATCGTTCGTGTCCTTCGATCGGAAGTTGTTAGGGGTGCTTAGACATGGACGGATGGACCAACAGTACAAACGCAATAGCTACCGATTTTCATCGCTATTACAATAGCTCCCAAATGGTTCACTAAAAATTGAAGTAGTGATGGTATCTTCAGTCTATAAAATATCACACATTCGCTTTTCGTGATTGTTTATTTGACTTTTCAACATATGCTATTATTACAGCCCGATAAGGTCATTTAATTAAATTGGGATTTATTGAAAATCTTTTTTTCTTTTTTTTTTCAAAAGGAAAAATCGGAATTTCTTTTCAAGAAAATATTCGTAAAATTCTACAACTTGGTTAAATGCTAATTATGTATTTATCGTATTTATATTGTATATGTTGCTGATGAGAGATATTTCACGGACTGTGATTTCTTTTTCATTGAATATCATAAAATCCCAGTTTATACTAACAGTTACAACGGAACTGACTGTGATTTCCTGAAACAGTGAAGACATCTAGCGGAAATATGATGAAACGAATATATTTGAGAAAACATGATACCTATAGGAGAGAAACGAACTTATTTCCTTTAATATTTATATTTTAAAGACAACAACGAATAATTTGTGTGAAAAACTAATCAAAAAGCAAATATAGTTCATCTCTTATAAGAAATAAATATAATCATTTTGATTTGGAAAACAATGCCAATTGAGTTAACTGTGACAGCGTAGGAAAGTGTGAGTTCACGACTAGACGCTCTCTCTCGCCATCGATATCAGTACCAGCACCTTCAATATAGGAGGTGCTGTCAGTACAGTAGAACTGCAATGTCAGTAATACCTCAGACGAACTGTGGTAAAAGAAGAAAACACATTGGAGAATGCTGGGGATAAATCGAAACATTGAAATATAAATTATTTGTAATAAATAAATAAAAGGTAACTGATATTTTCAAAGTAAATACTGAATTTAGCAGTTATTTTAATATTTTACAATAATCATTTATAAATATTCAATTTTGTATATAATTATTTGATGTAATTTAATAAATTAGTTTTCGAATGTTATTTATATTTGATAATATTTTGTATTTAGAAAAAAAATATATCTATCATTATTCAATATTATTATTATTACTATTACCATTTTAGATATAAAATATTACTATTATTATTTTGGAGAACTCATTGTAAATTGGTAAAACAAAAACACTAAAAAATCAATAGTAAAGATTTAATATTTTATTGTTGATGTTACGTCCATATTACTATTACAGTTATAACGAAATTACAATATAAAGTCAATAAAAACATTTTTGAATGATTCTTTACGATATATTTGATTCTCAAAAAAAATTAATTTAATAAAGACAAATACATAATTTAAATATAAACATTTTATTTCTTTTTTTAATCTATATTACTAAAATCTTTTATTTCTCTGTCTGTCTGTCTGGCGCAATTTTCTGTTCGAATGGAAAATAGAAATAATTTTTACAATGAAATTTCCGCGACGGGAATTGAACCTACAGCCTTCTGATCCGAAGTTGGATGTGTTATCCATTAGGCCATAAGGACTACAACACTTTTCTTATTGTTTTTTTACTTATATCTCCGCAATTGTTGTGTTGTTGTTGTGCCCCAATGTTAGTGCAACAATGGAAAACGGTTTTTCATTGTTTATTGTCACGAGGAAGTCGACAAATTCAAAATGAGCATTATTGAACTTCAAAATAATGCGTTAACTGCTTTCTTTGGAATCGAGTTTTGTTAGATTATCTTAAATTTTATTTTCTTCTTATTATTACTTTTAATAATTGAATTGTACCTTATTAATATATTTTTGTAAAAACAACTAAACTTATTGATTCACTTGTTTTTGAAATTTGTTTAAGCTTCCAACTATTTTGTTTTGTTGTACTTATTCCAATTTTATTATGCTTGAAAACGAGATGGCTTGAAAAGAGTCTTCAAAACTTCAAAATGTTGCTTTAACCCCTTTCATTAGAATCGATTATTCTTGGATTATCTCATATAAACCATCGTTTTATCATCGATAATCAATTAGTATCGAAATGGAAAACGAGAGAAAGGATGAGATCTTTTCAAATAACTGTTAATAATGTCGTAATCTCGGCCATTCTTGACTACAGGTAAAATTTGTCTGAAGTCTCCGCCAAAGAGGAAAATTTGTCTACATTCACAAGTCATCAGAATTTGGTTATCTTCACTCGAAAGAATAGTCACAATCAATTCGTCGCCAGGATCATATAAGCTATGATCTTCATTTAACATCTATATCAACCAACGTCCATCTAAATAAATCTCTTCTTCAAATATCTATAACGAACAATCTGTACACGGGAGATGGCCTAGTTACAACAATTTTAGCGAACTTTTTATTGCAGGGCAATATCTTGATCTAAACACGGTTAGAAACGCTCTGTTACTTCATTGACTGCTTTAACAGTTTTATGAAAGCTGAGATCACTCTAAATCTGATACACAGCCTCATTTATCACTAGTTTACATATATATCAGATAAAAGTCGGAGAGACTTAGATAACTAAAAAATTATATGATTCCACAATAAGTGTGTGTAGCGGTTAAGCGTTTCTTTCCATAGCCTTTAAGTTGATATTTCACAATCAGAATGATCTGTTTTAAAGGTTAAAATTCATTATTAAAACTTGTAGCAAATGTTATTAACTTTTAAATTCAATAAAACTTTAACGCCTTCTATAGGTATTTATTTGTTTTATAGTTTTGTTCTACCATGTCATTTTCATCGGAAACTGGAATTTTTTTTCAACAGATATTAGCATACAGGTTCTTGAAGATGTTATAGCAACCTATTAATCGAACTAAAAGGAGACACAAAAAGACGCAAAAGACGGAAAACGAAACGAATATATATGTTTAGAAAGTAGCTGACAAACTTTAAACATTGTAATATTTTCTATACTGTAATGCCTTTTCAGGAATTTAATTTGAGAACCTTATTCTTACCATTTCATTTTGTATTATGTAATAATTATGTATTTGCCTGGACATGTAGTTCCTTTCTTAAGTAAGCATTCCTAATTCAACCTGTTCTTATTTATCTTTTCACGTGTCTTAGAAATTTCATTTCTGAAGCTTGTATTTGGTTCGTTGTTTTTTCCTTATACCCAGCATTATGATCAACGGTGATTCTGTCATTACCTCATAAAACTTTCATTACTATGTCTTTAGTTTGTTTGTTTGTTTGTTTGTTTTTTTCCTTTCTAAGAACTTGTGCCACATATTCTTTGGAAGTTGTTGATTTTGTTCACTGTCTTTTGTCTTTTTTGGAAGTAACGTTGTATTGGAAATGTGAAACTTGTTTTGTGATTTTCAATGACAAATTGAAAATTATTTTATGTTTTTATTGGTTAACTTCCAAGAATGCTTTTGGTTTTTTGATTGATATTTTTACGTTATACGTGGAACTGAATTTGGCTTATAGACAGGTCTTTGAAATCTGTCTTTACTAACATATAATCACCTGCTCGTCTGTAAATAGGGTTACACAGTCAAACTCGGCTATATCGCGATCTTTTGAATCCAAGAACTCGAAGATCGCGATCTGCTCTAGCTTTTTTTACTTCGCGATGTCAATTGTAATGTATTCGAGCCCTATTATCGCCCACCGGATTCCAAATCGATTTATAATGGTCATTTCGCGATTACCTACATCAATCAGAGCGATGTGAGAGAATTTATATTTATAAATATTTATAAATCATTACCTTTTCAACACTATGATGGGTTATATTAACCAAAGTCTTTATATTTCTGTTTTCTTATGTCATCTTGCCATCTTATACAAACGACGAGTCACGTTATTACCGAGTAGTCTAAATATTAATTGTAAGTAGCAAATCGCGAGCAGTTCTCTAAAATCAATCGACTTTCGTATTTTTTGGGCGAAATTATAGTAAATTTTGCAATTTTACAATTACCGTATTTGCTCCAATAAACGTCGAGTCTCTTATTGTCGCCGGTCTCTAATAAGCGCCGGGCTGCAGAGGGGACACGGCCAAATAGTAGCCGGTCTCTAACAGTAGCCGGGTTTTTGATATTTGCCTACCGGTACAAGTGTAAGCATCCGTACCTTTACAGTCGTGCGGAATACTTTACGGTACATTGCCTTACAAAATACCGCCGAAACGTTCATTTTGACATTGCCTTTAAGATTCGCGCGGTGGAATACGCGAAAGAAACTTCTGATGAGGTGGCCGCCCGTCATTGCGGATTCGGACGACGAATTGCAGCGGAAGGTACGGAAAGACATTGCCATTTATCTTTAACAGTCTTATGTAGCATTTGAAAAGACACAACGACTAAAATCGTGAGTTTCTTATTTTCTATATTCTATTATATTATGTCAATTATAAGCCGCAAAATAAAAAATTTTATTCGAAACAAACCTACTTCACTCTGTCATTAAGTCTCATATTTGTGATATATTTCGACATATACTACATTTCGCAAATTGCGATTTGCAAAAAATTCTAACGTGATGGAAAAAAAACTAAGGTCAATTTTGGATTCAGTGCACAAACATACATAGGAATCAATCATCAAAAGTTAGAAAACAGAACAGGCTAGTGATCAAATGAAAAGATGTCAATAGATTTCTTGGGAAAGTAGTGATTGTAGACATTACATGAGCATGCTTTGTATTGTCTGACTAGAAACTGTTCCAAATGACCAGTCCTGTACTGGAGTTTAATATGTTTTGCTAGATTGTAAAGAAAATCTAAAATTTTACACCACCATTTATTACATTAAAGTTGAAAAAATTGTGCAAGAAATTACAACCCAAACCTCCACTTAAGTTCTTCAGTGTTTGTAGCCAATAACTTCCCTGTTATTGATGCAATTAAATTTGTTTAGATATCAAAATATCATCTTGAATTTGTGGTAGAAAAGCTAGTTTTCTGGAAACACGAAGAAAGCAAAACCTTTTTGAAAATTAAGTAAATATGGTTCAAAGATTTTACCATAGTAATTACAAAACAAACTAGATTAGAAAGACCAGCCTGATTGAAGCAAAATAATGTTAGATTAACTATAATCTAATACACTGATCAAAAATAACCGGGTTCGTACCCGAATCCATAGTCAGACATTTCCTCACTCCAATAGTGGACATTAAAATGGGATGGATTCGCCTTTCGCCTTTAACACAGCCGTGATTCTGCCGCGGAGACTTTGCACCAGGTGTCTGAATGTTTTCGGAGGAATGGTGGTCCCTTCTTTCTGAAGAGCTGCACCTGGGATCTGGAGTGAAGTAGACGTTGTAATTCCTCCCAAAGGTATTCGATTGGGTTGAGATTGGCCTTCTGGGCAGGACAATCCATTTCCGGCTATTGTGATCCAAACCATTCTATCAGACTTCGCTTTATGACAAAGGAGCATTCTCATGCTAGTAGAGGCAATGATCATCACCGAAGTCGTCCTCTACCTATGCAGTATGAAACTGATCAAAATGTCTTTAAACCCTTCTGCAATTACTTTGTCATGCAATGGTACAAGAGGGCTGAGTCCATTCCTACTTCCTTCAAACTTCACTACACTATACAGGATGACACATATCGTTCCTGGGATTCGCCACACCCAAACCCTATCATCCGACCGCCATTTGGTACAGCGTGATTCATCACTCCACCTCACACATTTCTAGGGCCGTCGCTCTTTACACTACTACAGGCCGTGCTTGGCTTTAGGAGGGGAAATGTTGGGTTTGAAAGCAGCTGCTAGACTATAATTCTCCTGACTTCTCTAAGAATAGTCATGGTGCTGACTACACCATGACAATCTATGTCTGTCTATTTGCACGAACCATCTTCAACATTCGATGGTCCCGGTCTACGCGACATATTGGTTGGTATACGCGACAATGCGGTCGCGGTTCTGTTGTGATTGTGCCGTTTCCACTTCACAATCACGTCACCAACAGTTGATTTCAATAACTTAGCAAAAGGTTAAAATATCCATGACAGATTTATTACTCAAGTAGCAGCTAATGAGCCGTCGACGTTTAAAGTCACTGAGGTCTGTTGATACTTGGTATCAATGAACACACTATTCTCTGCTTCTTTTTTAAAAGTACGTGACGTCGTCGTGTAGGCTTCAGTTCACTACTGCAGAGAAGTGTCCGGATTTTTTGATCACATGGTGTATCTACATTTTACCAATCTTGTAAATTCCCGCATACTTTCTCAGTATTTCTCTCCATCTGTCCTTATTTCCATGGGAAAGTATAATAGAACTCCGGTCGACGTGCTAGGCTTCTCTGCCACCCACATTCACTTCATATCATAACACAACATAATTTTGTCCAGCAACATTTTTTTATTATGAAACTAGCTGAACCCAGCATGCGTTGCAATGCCACTCAAAGAAGGAAAGGGCCTGCTGTCGGTCGGGAGTAAGATACTCAGGTCCTTGTATCGCTTTCCACCCACTCAAGTGTGGTGTCCCTGCGCCCCACAGGAAAGCGGATTTTTCACTTTTTGCATTAGACTTGTGGGCCGAGAAACGTGCCCTTAATGTAAGGTGTCGGTCAGGGATGGGACACTTATGTCCTTGTATCGCCTACCCCCACCCAAGTGTGGTGTCCCTGACCCCCCATAAGAGAGCGGATTTTTCATTTTTTGCAATAGAGTTAAGGGGGGGGGGCGAGAAGGCCCCTAAATATAAGGTCCCGGTGTCGGTCCGGGGAGGGACACTTATGCCCCTGTGTCGCCTTCCTCCCACCCAAGTGGTGTCCCTGACCACCCATAAGAAAGCGAATTTTTCCCTTTCTGCAATTGACTTTCAGGGCCCGAGAAGCTGTCCTAAATATAAGGGCCCGGTGTCTGTCGATGGTGGGACACTTAGGCCCTTGGGTCGCCTTTCCCCCACCCAAGTATCTTTGTCCCTGCCCCCTTATAGGAGAGCGAATTTTTCACTCTATACAATATTTGTGTATTTCTCATTGTCACCACCAGATGGATATTTGGCTATTTTAGATTTTACCCCTTGGGGGGTGGTTCTAAGATAGCCTATCTTTTCCTCAGGTCCTGAAGAGTAATTCTGCAAAGTTTGGTCCAGATAGGTCAAAGGGCCTATGAGTATAAAAAGCTCAAAGAAAGAAAGAACATTCATTTTTATATATTTTAAGAAATTATTTAAAATAAACCAAATTTTGTCTGCAAGAACAGAGAACTATACTTCCTTCAAGTAAAATATCCACATTCAGATATGGTCTATACATTATAGTACTTTCTCTGCAAGTAGCAATTTCTATTTAAAACTGGAAATGAAGCTTTTACGTCGAAAAATTACATAGTTGATAATATCAGATTATCAATTTTTTGAGTAACGAATTTCGTGTGCCATCTAGTAGTATCATAGAAAAGTTACTCTAAATAAAATATTTATTTTACAAAAGTTTTACAATAGGATGTCTCCTTGTAAACACTTTGTTATTGTCCATTTATCATCGCTAGGGTGAAGTGAAAGAGGATTTTATTGCATTTCAAGACTCGAATGTAAAATATAACCCAATGTTTTAATCCCACGAGTCTTTCATTAATTTTCGAATGAATCAAATCAATTATTGGATAATTATTTTTTCGGAAAAATTTTACTGATAACAAAGAAATAATTATTAATCTTTCTTTAACGTGCGGAGTGAACTATCTAGGAACACAATTGACTCGCACAATTTACGCAAAGGATTCGCA
>JAFIDM010013416.1:21142-41873 GCA_023159025.1 Thereuonema tuberculata
TAGTTTTAATTTAATTTTATCAGGGATTAAAAATTGAATTTCTCACAAAATATCATTTTAAAGTGCATTTTTATTTAAAAAAAAAAAGGATATATTTGAAGTTAACGACGCTTTAGCATTATTTCAAATGTTGTTTCGCTTTCGAAAGATAAGTCGCTTCGTTTATAGCGTGTCTTTATTTTAAAAAAAAGGTTTTTAAAATAAAGTTTTTTAATAAAAACATTAGTTTTAAACAATTTCTTTATTTTCGTCATTAGCAGAGAACGTAATCTTCAAAACGATGTCTCAATGATTGAAGTTGATGAAGTATTAAGGGAGTTATGGCTTACCGACACCAAAACACCTTTGAGAAATAATATAAAAGGATAATCATGTCTAAGTATTCAATATTTTGTGTTATTTTTCGAGATAATGTAATAACTGAGTATTCGAATCTCATTTATATTCGATAATATTTTGTATTTAGAGAAAAAAATATCCATCATTATTCTTTATTTTTATTATTACTATTACCATTTTTAGATATAAAATATTACTCTTATTATTTTGGAGAACTCATTGCAAATTAGCAAAAAAAAATCATTAAAAAAAATCAATGGTAAACATATAACATTTTATTGTTGATGTTAGGCATATATTGATATTATGGTTATAACGAAATCACATTATAAAGTCAATAAAAACATTTTTGAATGATTCTTTACGATATATTTTATTCTCTACAAAAAATAAATTTAATTTAATAAAGACAAATATATAATTTATATATAAACATTTTATTTTATTTTTTTTAATGATAACAATTTTGGCGAACATTTTATTCCAAGGCAATGTCTTGATCAAAACACGTTTGAAACGCTCGGTTACTGTTTTAACAGTTTTGTGAAAGCTGAGATCACTGTAAATCTGAAACACAGCCTTGCTTATCACTAGTTTACCTATGTATCATATATAAGTAATATCTGTCATATTTATCAAAAACATTCAAATAACTAAAAAATTATTCAACGACAAATAGTTGTGAACTTGCTGGTTAACCGTCTCTTACCATTGTCTTTAAGGTGATATTTTACAATCAGACTGACCTGTTTGTAATTTTGAAGTTCCTTATTAAAACTTGTAGCAAATACTGTTAACTTTTAAATTCAATAAAACGTTTAGGCGTTTTATAGGTATTTATTTGTTTTATGGTTTTGTTCTACCATATCATTTTCATCGAAACTGGAATTTTTTAGCATACAGGTTATTCAAGATGTGATGAGGATATTAAATTTTAAATATTTCCCGATAATAAAATTTAATTAGTTGAAGTGCTAATTTAATTAAAAATATTTTATTGTGCTTGAAAAGAAATTTATTTATTAATTTTTTATTTGACTTAATGAAGTTTAATTAAAGTTGGTTTCGAATATTCAAATTAAGCTGTTGCGTTGTCAGGATTGATCATGTGATAGGAATGAGTGAGAAAGTTTCAGTTGATTCCGAGAAGTTGAACGGAGAGGGTGATATGAACAGGTTAGCGGGAAATGCTGATTGAACCCGACGTTAAATGGAACCGGCTACCACCGTTGGAAACACAGAGTAAGTCTAAAACTCGGGAAATTATATTTCACTAAAGGATAAAGTGAATAGAACAGTAAGAATATGATATTCAATTTGAATCGAGGCGATTCAAGAAAATTAAATTTGAACTGCGTTTTACTATTAACGAGTTACAAGTCAGGAGAGGTTACTATGAAGACGGGGAACTTTGAAGACAAGTTCGTAAGATTATTTGAGACAACTAATTCTAAGTAATACGGAAAATAAGTAGCTGTGGACTTTAGGCATAATTAAATTATACGAAGATTCAATTAAAGTTGAAGAGAGTATTTGTAGCGATAGAAGATTATAGTACGAAGAGAATTAACTACACTTAAGAAGCCGGACCATTCCATTGGAAGTAAGAAGTGAAGAACTGTTATTAAAGATATTAGTTAATTGCAAGCCGCAATTAAATTAGTAAAATTTACTCGGACTATAAGTAATAATATTATTTATATATTAAGGAGTTTAGCCGATATTAAGAAGAATAGAAGCATTGGGAAGATTTGAACTATTTATTCTTAGAAGAAAGACTATTATGAATTCCATTGTAAATAAAGGAACATTTAACTCAGGAGAGAAATTCTAAGTTTAGATAAAGAGAGAGAAAAGGAAGAAACCATTTCTAGATACCGATGCCAACTTCAACGGAGTAAAATAATAAAGGAAGAATTGCCGTCCCGATAAATTACCAAGGAAGAACGGAAGACTCGAACCTTACCGGGAAACCCTTTAAGAAGTAGCGAAGCCCGAACTTTGTTAATTATTAATTACAAAATTGAAAGTCAACTTGAAGACTGAAGGAAGAGGCAGTATAAATGAAGACATCTCTAATCAAGAGTGTTTGTGCTACGTTTAGTGTTAATGAATAAGAAATCATTGAGCTATTATTAAAAGTGAATTAATAAGTGCAAGCTTCAAATAATTGTAGTGTTTGTGATTCAGTGCTTACAAGATATCATCGTACCATCCCTAGGTGAAAGCCAATGAAGATACAGTGCACTCTCTCTATTCTGAACACTCATGGGACCGACCAAAAGTGTTCAGATTATGGGGGTGTTCATTATAGAGGGAGATTGGGAAATTCATGTACATAGTGAGTTTGTAGACTGTATAGAATACTTAGCCTGGTTAGCCATGCCAGTTACCGAGACGGAGGTACTGAATTTAGATTTGGCGGCTACTGCAATGTCAAATTAAATTCAGTCGGACCTGTACTCTACCATCTCATTTTTTTTTTTTGTTTGTTTGTTTTTTTGTTTTTTTTGTTTTTTTTAAAGTTTTGCAAAACATACAATAAAATTACTTAATTATACTATATTACTTGAAAACATTATCGGTAAATTACATGAAAAAGTGAGTAATTTTAGTCTGCTTTTGCATTGTGTATGCTCGTGCAGCGTACATGTTATCTAGTTGTTTAAGAAGTGGAAAGGCTTCCGGGTGATGTTCAGACGCATAGTTCAATAGGTCCTGAATCCCTTGGCCATATTGCTTGAAGGTAATCGTACTTCTTGTTTCATCGGTCTCTTCTGGTTCTGCTTCTTCTTCACTATCCTCTTCCTCTTCAACGATGTTGTTGTTGCAAACGGGAAGGCTTCCGTCGGCTTCGAGATAAGCTTCAGGTTCAATTTCATTACGAAGCTCCTGAAGATTTGACCCCAAGTCACTCACAGCTGTTGCTTCTTGGTCCTCTATTCTTGATTGCTCATTCTCAAACGGGAATCCTGCTTTGTAGAAGCATCTTTGGATGGTGTAGGGGGTTACTTCATTCCAAGCTGTTGATATCCAATGGACAGCATCCATGACGTTGACCTTCTTCGTTAGTTCGGTTGCCGAATTTGCCTCCTCCATCACCAATGACATTTTCTTCAGAAAAAGGGTTCGGTAGTGAGCTTTAAAGCTTCTGATAACTCTTTGATCCAGTGGTTGGATTGTAGAAGTACAGTTCGGTGGCAGGAACTTCAGGCTCACGTTGCTCAGCTGCATGTTTATACGTGTATGTGATGTGGCATTATCCACAAAAAGAAGAATTTTTCTTCCTTCTCTCTTCATAATCTCGTTAATGCCCTCCAACCATTGTGAGAAAATTGTTAATGTCATCCAGTCTTTTCGATTTGATTTATAGTGCACAGGCAATCTTCACATTTTTGAAACATCGTGGTTTTTCACTTTTTCCGATCACAAGTGGTTTGAGCTTCTCACCCGTAAAACTGGCACAGAGCATGACGGTAAGTCTTTCTTTTGACATTTTCCCGCCCACGCATTTCTCGCTTCTTTCTGCTAGGGTTTTACTTGGAAGAGCTCTAAAAAACAGGCCAGTTTCGTGGCATTGAAAATGTCAGCGGCGTCGAAATCCTTCGTTAAGTCCGGAAGTTTAGTTTTCCATTCCTCCACAGTGTCCATATTTACATCTGCAGCTTCACCATTGATTACTTTGAATTCGATGTTATGGCGAGTTTTGAAGCTAGTCAACCATCCTTCTGCTGCCTTGAATTCTGGGATTTTCTCCTTTTCTGCAAAATCCAGAGCAACCTGCTTTAGTAGGGGTCCAGTGAAAGGAAGATTCTTTGTCCTCATTTGGCAAAAAAACTTCCATGCGTGATTGTTTATGCTCTCGTTTCCAGTTTTCTTTTCGAAAATTCTACACTTTGAAGCAGGTTCATTTGCTTCAAAAGCGGCTATAATTTCTTTTTCTTTCTTGCTGATGGCGTTGACTTGGCCTACGGAAATTCCAAACTGAGATGCAATTTTCCTTTGACTTACTTTCGATTTTAATTTAAGAACAACTTCGTATTTCTCCTGAAGCTTCAGTTCTTTCCGTTTTTTCGTTTTCCTACTTATTTCCGACATACCTGCGTAATTCTTCTTTCTTTCCCTGCAACAATAGCGAAATGCCGAAAAAAATTTTCCTTTGTCAAGCAAAACGGAAGAAAGAAACAGAAGCGATAACGCTGTCCAATCACGTGTGCGGAAAAGAAACTATAATCCTTTTTTGACCACTCCCTCTAACACCTGTTGTCTCTTATTTGTCAGGGGGGGGGGAGGGCATTTCTCCGAATTTCCATACTGGGGGAATTCCCCAAATTCCGATTCCATGCTGGGGGAATTCCGATTGCAAACACGTTCAGTTTACAGAGAGGTAAAGGTCGAATGGGGATCAAAAGTAGCGTTCGTAATACTGGGGTGTTCAGATTAGAGGGTGTTCAGAATACAGAGAGTTCATCTTATGTTAAGTCTATGGAGTTTCGCCGGGACCATCGTAAAGTGTTCGTAATACCGGGGTGTTCACATTAGAGAGTGTTCAGATAGAGGGAGTGCACTGTAGCTTACTCTAAGTACAGATATTCTTTACTTTTATGAAAATAAGCGATTCAAAGATTTCAAGAGTAGGAAACATAACTATTAGTGATTCAATTAAAATCACAGCAGTTGATTATTGTTTTTGTGTTTCAGAAAAAATGTTAAAGTATTAATTCGTAGCAAGATAGTATTGTTAAAGTCAAACAATACCAGTTACTTATATTATTCACACAGGTGATAAAAGTCAATTATTAGTAACGAGATTGTAAAGCTAACACAGTAGATGAATATAAGTAAAATAATTACATAAATGAAATTGCATGTCACATACAAGTGAGAATGACTTATTGAATAAGGGAAAATAATTTATTATAAATTCACATAGGTGAGAAACCAATAATAATATTAAGAAGTATAGTTATAATAATTGGAAAAGAATTCATTGTAATAACTTACTCAAGTCTTAAGTATAGATTGTTATGATAAAGAATTTAGTCTTAACTAAGATAGTTAACTCAGAAGTGAGATTATAATTAATGTAGAGTATATGGTTCACTGCTATTATAAAGTGTGTTATGATACTTATGTTAGTATTCATAAGAGTTGTAGTATATGTGTGTAATATCAATTGTTACTCAAGATTGTTTATAGCAAACAACAACTCAGAGTATTGTATTATTAATTTTGAATGTGCATCAAAATTAAAATTATTTTTAAAATTTTCAAATGCGTTTGCCATACTATATTTTCAATTCACTCTGCTAAAACCAGTATGAACAAAGTATCCTGAAGTGATATAGTTATTATGTGATTGATATATATTTATAGCAGAGTTGTATGGAACAATAAAAGGATAAGTGTTAATGAAATAAGAAAGCGACTTTAAAATCTTCTATCATGTTGTAATAATCAGTAACACATATTCAATTCTATAACAACAAAAGTTTATATCAGATGAATAATATTAATTAACATTTTACATTGCTTTGTCAGATAAATAATTATCTAGTAAACGTAATTAAAGTTCTCCTAGACTCTAGTTTAAGTCTCTTCAAATTCTATTGATTTTTCTTAAACATTAAAGTTTTTCACCTTATGTGAAAAAACTATCCCTTAACTACTTGTACGATAATATAACTTCCAATTATTGTCTAGAGTGGTTCTATAACCGTATGTGATTATTAATTGTACTTTCTACTCTAATAAAAAGTCCGGTCATCTCTAGATGAATATTATTAACATTTCAAGTAAAGTTTATTAACCTTGCAATAAGCTGATTAATTTCTCCATTAATAAAGTTAATTGCTTATTTCTTTATTAATCAAGTCTGTAGCAAATCCTTCTTATTAACATGGAAACTGTAACTTTATTTACTTTATATCCTCAGTGGTATTCTTTTCTGTAATATCTGAAAATTCCTTATCCTTACTAAAAACTTGTAACATCTTCGTTATATACGCTGTGTATCGTAGTATAACCCCAAGTGTTCTTTGTATTAAAGTAATAAAGTGTAACTTACTTTATTTTCTTCTTAATGCGAACTTCCGTAGAATTCCTTTTAGAATTAGGGTTTACCTTCAGCTGTTACGTAGTAGATATCTGCGTTAGTCCTTAGACGATCCCGTCTACAAATTCGTTATATACAATATCAGGATTCTTTGCTCGTTCCTATTATAGAATGATTTCCTTCCCTACTCATGAAGAAAAAGAAAAATTGAACAAAAAACAGATTAGTCCTGCTGAATACTGTGATATGTTTTCAAGTTACTTCAAAAAAACAATCCTAAAATTATCACAACTGCATATTATAAATATATTTCGAGGATACTTATTATTCCAGGAAATATTATATATCCTTTCACTTCCGCAGTCATAATCTTCACTGAGATATATCCTTGAAATGGTCTATATACGTCCATTTCTTCTTATTGATACACCAAACTTCCATGTAGCTACGTTACGCCATTTCATCTTGATTCTATACAACAATTCATCCTTAACCAACGCTAGGTCGCTATCTCCTAACAATGCGATCATAGCAATCCATTCTCACTATTAAACAAATAATACATCCATCACCTCATGAAGTTCATATTGTTTAATCTACTATCCACTACATATCCGCATCAAGATGTTATATCATGCTATTAACCGAACTAAAAGGAGGCACAAAAAAGAGGCAAAAAACGGAAAACGAAACGAATATATATATTTAGAGAGTAACTGACAAACTTTAAACATTGTAATATTGCTATACTGTAATGCCTCTTGTCACATTGTGGAATTGACAACATGACACTAGTAAATCTTTGTCTCTGAGGGAATATATTTTGAATTTTAATAATTATATTGTTGAATTATATTTGAATTTTTGTATTTAATAATGTCTTATATATCATTGTTGTAATATTTTCATGGTTAAATATTATTTTTAATGATTCGAGCCTATATAGAAAATAATGTGTGAAAAGAAAGAGAAAAACTTCGCAAAAGAAATTGCGATTTCGATCAAGTGATCATGTGATTTTATCTGGGCTTTGTTTCTCGTGGGAAAGCGGTGAGAAAGTAAAATACAGTCTGGCAGGAATAAGAAAATCAGGTGATGAAAATTAAACAATCGGATTGGATAATCAAAAGTGAAACTTATGTTTTTGGCGCGAAAACGAAAAAGAGGTTTGACGAAACCTGGTAGCAGACAGTTAGCGGGAAGAGAGCATCAAGTGCGGACGTTTTGTTCGGTCGTGTCCCACCACGACACGGCCGGAGAAAGCGGGGAGATATATTCGAGTGCGGAAGCTGGACGGGACGTGTCCCACCCGGGACATGGTCGGAGGAGAAAGCGGGGAGAATGGAAGTGCCGGACACCGAAGGGGTAGCAGACAGACCGCTATGGAGAAAAGACGTCTGAACCGGTCTCAAACGAAAGATGGGGGAGCCATCGTGTTGCCGAGAGACGAAAGAAACTGTAAGTAATCTTTTCGTTACAAAATCCGAGGACAATAAACAGCCATGCTAAAGCCTCGATCTTGGAGTGGGAAAAAGACTAACTAAGACGGGTTCAACTGGAAACCATGACTGTCAAACTGTTCTGAACTTCATAGTTTGCGTCTTGAATCCGTATTGTAAGAAGGAAATCTTAAACCCCATGGTTATCGCAGTGACGAAATATTATTTTGATGCCCAATAAGGCAAAGGGCAAAAGACATTGTTTCTTCTATTTGTATTTCAGAACTATTGTTACTTTAGAAATGTGATTCGTCGTCTTAATGGAGCAAAAGAGTGGGTGAAAAGCCATTCACAACAAAAACTTATAATATCACCGAATACGAGTGAACTAAAGAAGATCTGCGAACTTTAAATCAAAGGCATTTGACTATTATAACAGAGTTGTGTTATTAAGTAACACATTATTGTTAAGCTTAAGTGAACTAAAGATAGTTGGGTGAAGAAAGTTAAAGAAATTAATTATATTTGTATCTAAATTTTTTTACAGAATTTTATAAGAGATTGTTTGTTGTAGTTTGTAGTTACTTTTCAGGTTTATCTTTATTTGCTTAATTATATTTATAACGAGGGTTATTTTGGTGATGTACATTCATTTTTTAAATTACATATCCATTTTTATTGATTTTTTTGAATCTTTTTATGCTTATATTATCTGAAATTTAGATATTTAGATATTTAGTTATATTTAGAAAATGGATTTAGACCCAATCATTTTTGTATCTATGATAAAGGTTTATTAACTTAATTAAATGAAAACATCGCTCCTTAAATCTTTATATCTTCTGTATATTTCTATCCTCTCAACGAGAATTTTCTTCAGGAGAAAAATAAAATTCTTTCTTACAATTCAAAAACAGAAATGAAGCTTAATAATCAAAATAAAAGAATACAATAACGTTACAACGTAATACCTTATCATTATTAATTAACAATTAAATAAATGCAATCACAATAAAAGAATATAATAACATTGCTACACAACTTCTTATCATTATTAATTAACTGCAATCACATTTTTTGAGAGTTTAGAAATATAGAGAAGATGTAAAGATGTTTTGAAGATTTAAGGAGCGATGTTTTGAAAAATTAAACTCAATCACTCAGGTTTAAAAAAAAACAAACAAACAACAATCCTTAAAATTTAATATAAATAGATATTATTATTATTTGTTGATTAATTTTTAATCCTAAGCTCTTCTATATTAGATAGAAAACAGCAACAGCTAAAGCTCGAAGCTGATCTTTAAACAAAGCAAGGATAGAGGTGTTGATTGAAAAGATTATTGCATAGGACAAAGACACACAAACAATAATTTACTGACACACAAACAATATTTTACAATCAATTTTCTTAATCTATGTAATCAATTAGATTCTTATATATCTGATATAACATTTACAATGACCTGCATAATACCTCTATCTGATTATTTAACATTCAATGCTTACAATTGCAAAATCTTCATATCTTATTTATACATTGATATTATCTTAAACCGTATTCAGGAACAATTACCAAAAACTTCCTACTTAATTAATAGTCCGATTAGCTTTTCTCCCTATGTGAAGAAAATAACATCATAAACTTCCTATTAAATCAATTGTCCTAAGAGCTTTTCACCCTATGTGAAAAATTATCATATTCTCCCTAACTTTAAAGACAAAGTTAATTTGCTCTTAAATTCTCCAAGTGTGACTTGGAATGTTCTAGTAATATCACAATTTACTGTTATCTTTAGTTATTAAAGAATCAACTAATATTGGCTAAACCACTAGTGTGATAATATGCTACGCTACTTTCGATTAATCACCTTACGTGAATTAATAATATTTACAAACTTGATTTCACGTTCAATGTTCTGATTTATCTAAGATGCATTCTTCTAGAATAATATATTCTCTTCAGATATTGGCCCTCGATGTAACTAGGTTGAATCTCTGCAACAAAGTTTATCAAAAGTCTTACTTAAAAAAAGGAACTAGATCTTCCTTAATAGCTACCGCCGTATATCTATTGCATCGTTATAAGGGAACTGGAATCATATAAACATCCAAAGTGCATTACAATATTTTAAGGCATCGCCGAATCCAAAATGTCCGACATCGTTCTATTCTTGAACGCTGGTTCAAAATGGCCGTTGGATTTTCCGAGGTTTCTTCTCCTGTAAAAGATAACATTTATCCTTCAAGGTTAAATTCCTCTAAATTCTCATATTATATTAAAAACCTTTTATCAAATCAAACTTGGATGATACGAATAATCTCGGATTGCTTTTATAGCATCGTCTAGAACCATGAGTCACGGCATTTCCCCTTCAATTCGCCTTCTCACACCATATTCCCGGCATCAACTGTTCTACATCGACAACCGTCCAAACAAAACGGGTTTCACCTCGTGATTCCTCATTGTTCAACAATAGTTCCCACTTAACATCACACAGCATTATTCTAATATTTCTCGAGCCATTATTATAATCGTTTGTTTTCAACTTGACTTCCTGCTTATTCTTCAGTGTTAAACTAAACAAAAATATTTTAAAGAACAATTTCTATTGAAACACATAATCATAAGGGAAATGATTATTTACATACACAACATGTTTTAATTTAATTTAAATGTAGAAGAGTCAATATGTGACGAGTTAACTTAATTAAGTTGGGTGACGACGATAAATTTGTGTTAAGAGAACAAGCTCTTGGGGATCCGAAAGGTGGCTATAATGGGGAAATTTCAGGTGCTATTTCAGATCACTCACATTCCATTAAAAGGATATACCCTCAAAATTCTTGTTTGTTTGGTGCGGAAGTAGACATACGACCGTACGTGGACTTCTCTGTCTGGAAATTTTGACAGGAAAACCTTGGGCCCAGCAGTACGCCATTTTTACCCAATGACAGTCGCATAACTTCTACGGAATAGGTTGTAGGTACGGGTTTAATCCACGGGATTATTTGACCATTCAAAGGACACTGGGGACGGAGATGAGGTATTTCTGATCATTGGTTTTATTAGATCATGGGGATATTACCCTGTGACACTCTTCAGGAATTCTATTTGATGACCTTATTCTTTCCATTTCATCTTGTATTGCCTTATTTTCTCTGTATTTGCCTTGACATCTAATTCCTTTCTTAAGTAATCATTTCTGATTCAACCTGATTCTTAAGCATCCTGTCACGAATCTTAAAAATTTCATTTCTGAAGCTTGTATTTGGTTAATTCTTTTTCCTTACACCCAGCATTATGTTCAACGGTGATACTGCCATTACCTCATAAAACTTTCATTACTATGTCTTTAGTTTGTTTGTTTGTTTTTTCCTTTCTAAGAACTTGTCTCACATATTCTTTAGAAGTTGTTCATTTGGTTTGTTTTTTCGGAAGTAACGTCGTATTGGAAATGTGAAACCTGTTCTGTGATTTTCAATGACAAATTGAACTTCCAAGAATGATTTTTTTTCTTTTGGATTGATATTTTTCAGTTATGTGTGGAACTGAATTTGGCTTAGAGACAGTTCTTTGAAGTCTGTCTTTACTAACATATAATCACCTGATCGCCTGTAAATAGGTTTATATTTAAGTAAAATTGATCTCTCATTTTTTTTCGGCCTCCTTAATAATTTTGGACATTCATAAAGGTTGTATATGCTTTTTATAGATGTGTGAACCACATTTTTCCATTATACACCACAGTATTTAACTGATATTATCAAAGCTTTGTCATTATCGATATAAGCTAAATGAGTTGTACCAATTTCGTTTATTTAATTTTTTAAACACTTATTTTAAATATATATAAAACCCACTTTTAAAAATGGTTCTTTTTCACAGTTAGACCGGGAGGACAGTGCATGGATGATTCACATCAGTTTTTGGAATTACAAGCATTTGCTCTGAAACTCTTTTCCACATTTCTTAGGAAAAAAAATGCAGATTGTTTTAGTAGATGTACTTTTTCTTTCTATGCTTATGAAACTTTATTGCAGGTTAAAGTTCACCCATGATTTCGAAGTTTTCTTTGTTTAATTTTTCAGGAAAAGGGGACAAAAAAAACCCCAAACCATTTTATTAATAGCAGAACTTTGGTAACGTGGGGGGGGGGGGGGGTGACCCCTAAAAATACCCATTCCTACGTTGATTGGGCTTCTGAACACTATGGTGAAATCCGTTTCTTGAACCGACCTTTCGATCGGAAGTTGTTAGGGGTGCGTAGACACGGACGGACGATCGAAGAGGACACACGCAAGAGCTTCCAATTTTCGTCGCTATCACAATAGCTGCCAAATGGGTCGCTAAAAACTGAAGCAGTGAGCACTACTGATAGCTCAGAGGCGAACTTTTTTGTTTACTTTCGTGCCTTTTTGCTTATTTTGCTTAATTTATCACAGGCACGTTAAAATTTCTTTGCAATTAATACTCTTTTATTTGGAAACTGAGTCACATGACTTAGCCTACGTGTGTTTGTGTTTTTCTAATCACTTTTCTACAGTTTGCTGGATTTCCTTAGAACTTGTGCATATTAAGGACTAGGGACGACTAACTTTTATAATATAAATCCTTTCCAGGTCGGTCCTTGTCCAGAAATCAGGGCGAGGTCATAAAAATTCCCATAGAAAGTACTGGAATGCAAACAGGTTGTAGGTCGAAATGTAGTCATATATAAAAGACATTTTAATGTGCAGTAAATGTAACATGAAAAGAATGCACAATTAAAGAATGCACTTTGTTTTTATGCCCTGGGCTATCATTGAAGGTAAGTCTGGCTGATGGTAATCTTTCATTTCCCTTTTTCATAGTTGTATTTATTTTTGCGAAATAAAAGTATAGTTTCAGTTGGAACTTAAACTTAGATTCCTCTACTTCTTCCAGACATAAGATGTACTGTTTTCTTAATTTATTAACAACATTACGTTAACTATTATATTGAAGAAAAAATTAGGCATTCTATTCTTTTTTTATTTTTGGATGAGATCATTGTAACGCACTGTATCAACCTATCTGGCAAATCCAGTTTGAAAATCTTTCAAGTAAAAAGTTAGAATAAAGTTGTGCAAAAAAAAGTTAGCACAGAATTCTCAAAATGATGAGTTGTTTTCAGGATTTTAGTGTTTGAAGTTCCGTTCAACCAAATCCGTAATTATTTGATCCAAAGTCAACAATCTCCACTGGATCACTAGAATACAACATAATCTGCCAGCATCTGTAGGTGAGAATTAGATTAAACTTTTTTAAAATATTCAATGATCGTATTTCATTTACAATGAATACAGAACAAAAAAATATTGTTTGTGAACTATGATGATGATCAAAATGTCATAGCAAAATTTTTATATTTTAATTGAGGGACATTTAAAAAAAATTAGGTAGTTGTAATGAAGTTTTTACAGCAAAATTGTTGTAATGAAGTTGTTTATATTTTTCTTGCCAAGGCAATTCCAGCATTTAGAAGTTTCACTTTCATGTTACGGCATTTGTCATTTCTTTGCCATTGCAAATCTTATTCAGATGTATCTGGATAATATATCTATATCTCTCAGTTTTCATTCCTAGTAACTCATCTAACAGCTTACTAGATGCTTTTTTGTTAACCATTTGCGACAAACCCTACTAGAGGCCAGCACCAGCATCTGTGGTCTAGTCATGTGGTAGTTATTTGGTCTCTCGGACAACTCCCTTGGCAATGCAAATGAAAGAAGCTTTTGTTTACATCCTGCTTCTTTTGATCATCGCTAGGTGTCAGCACATCTTTGATTGTTTGAAATGCCTACCAATTACCTCCTTTCATTTATTTATAAATATCCTGTTTTTGCTCTGTTTTATACCATTCAATAAAGATAGACTGAGGGGAGCTGAAACATTTGGGCAATCGTAATATATGTTATAGTTTTCCTTCTAATGTTACTTTCAAAAAAATGTTTTTATAATTTAGAATTTTTATTTTGCTGCTAAAGTTAAAAAAAATTTCAATGTTTCTACAGAGTACTTAGTAAACTTCTCTGATTGGAAACAATTATTTATTCTTCACTTTAAATCCAGATTTCATAGTAATGAGAATAAAGAATTCAAATTTTAATTTTTAATTTTCGATTGTATATTATAAAGTTACAAGTCTTAGTATCTATCTACATAGATAGTCATATCTCTGGCTGTCTAACAAGGAGACGATACACCTGTATCCTTCAAATGTGAGTGCCCTTTTGTGAGATGAAAGTGCACATGAAGTGCTTTAAAAATATATAATAGGTTTTGAGATTATAAGCGCCCAATGCTGTATAGATTTCGAGATTGTAAGTAGATGTGCAGAGCATCGAATAATTCCAAAGTAAGAGAAAATTAGTTATTTTTCAAAGCAAACAATTCGAAAACAGTTAATATCTTATTACCAGAAACTGTTGTTCTTTTTAAGAGAAGGTAGCCGTCCTAATGCTTTCTTTCTCAGTTTCAAGAAAGTACAGAGCAGTTGTGCAGGGGCCCCTGACTATTCTGCTGTTCCTGACTATTCCCTGACTATTCTGGAGTGACTGGTGAATGTTCAATGTACTCAATACATTCATTATTTTATTATAAATTGTTAATGTTATAACTTCATATTATATGTTACTATAGTAATAATAATTTTTATTATTATTGCCTTAATTTGCTGAGGACCTACAATGCTGTTTTACCTTTGACATTCTTTCGCAGGGCAGCGGATGAAAACAGCAGAGTTGTGTGCTTCACTTTAATATATGGCGAAGGCCAAACTAAGAAACAATAAGTCAATTTTTGTGTCGGCTTTTATTTGTTTAGACATACTCAGGATTTTTGAATTGATCTAGTAAGTGGGTCGTCACAACCTATGTCAGAGTTCAAAGAGCCCGTTGCTAATGTTTTAGCATTGTGAACAGTTAGAAGTCAAGCAAACGTTTAACTCGTGGTTTTTCTTTGAGGAAAAAGATCCATAAACAAAAAATTAAAAAAATCACCAGAACGCATTTTTAAGACTTCAAGAAAGCCCATCTTAGAGATTTTTTTTTCGCTTTTGAGAATTTTGAGAAACATTAGAACGAAAAAAGTTATATTTTTTTGAGGTTCGGACTGCCGCATTGCACCCGATGTCGAGAGCTTCTGATTGGTTTACTCAGAAGTCACTCTAAAATAGGAAAATACTGATCTGACGTCCTGATGCTCATTTCAGAAATAGGATTGTAGAAGGATAAAAAATTTTATTATTGGCGATAAAATAAATAAAATAAATAAATAAAATAACGAAAGAAAGAAAATATCCGTTTCCTTTGGGAGGGGGAGTTATAAACAAAACTATGAACTGTCAATTACTGAAAACTGATGCACTGTGCTATATTTTTCCTTTTTTGATACAAAGGGGCGGAGGGTTATAACCTCTTTCCCCTCGATACGCCAATGCTTTATTATAGTAAGGAGATTCCATTGTTACAACCGAGACCCTCCCAATCGACTTGAAAATGACCTTCCATTTCCTCAGTCGGTTTTCGTCATCTTGTAGTAATCGTCAATCCTGCCAACGAGTGCTGTCTACATTTTAAAATTTCTTAAAATTAATCGGTACATACGAAATAAATTTTCGTTTTTAAAACTATATTAAATGAGTTGGGAAGGAAAGTAACGGTTCTGTAGACGTCATCTCCATCCATCCATCCATCCATAATGGGTCCAGTTCTATGGAATTCATGTGGAACTCCCAGAAACTCCTGGGGGAAGATAATGGGGCGCTGTCCCTTTGCCTACCCCAGGACGCCATTGGCATCGATTCTAAGTTTAATGGTAAGACTAACTGCATTAGTCGAATTAACAATTGGAATTAGTATGATTTATCGAAGGACTGACGAGAAGGCAATGTGTGAAAAGCATCGGAAATTTCTACAATTCACCCTCACTTTTAGGTCATTAAACTATTTAAATTCTTAACTAGTTTCTTCTTAGTGATCTCCAGAGGGAGCTACTACAATTCCCATATCTATGAGTAATGCCCTTCGCAGTCAAACTGAAGGTCGGAATCTCATGAGTCATACCTCGTTGGACTTCTCATTGTGTGGAGTTTGCGGGGAAAGTCAGATTTCCGGTTTTAGATGGTCATTGACCATGCCAGGAAAGTAGAGTAGCCCACCTTAATCAGGGTGAACAATCGTCCGGATGTAGATAGGAAAGTTCTGATTGAGAATTACAAACCCCATGTCCCAATTTAGGAATGAATTGTCCTGCAGTGTGATTTTTGATGTTAATTTTTTGTTTTTAAATGAAAAAAAAATATCGGAAAACTGCTCTGCCACTGATACGTATATTCAATCTTTGCCATGACAGTGACACGACACTCCCTGGTGTCTGGCGACAGACATGACTTGCTAAGGTGCATCCATAAACCTTGATTCTAATTCTTAACCCACTCCTTCTATAAACCAATCAGAAGCCGCATCTATAAACTTAAACTAGATGTATGGTTACAGTTGGAACCCACTGTCATTCCCGCAACAGTAATATCAACTTAGCAGCGATTAAAATCTTAACGCTGTTTCTTATTGTTCCCTAAATGAATCGGTAAATATCATGAAAATTGTAGATCACTGTCTATGTAAAGCATGGTCATGTTTGTTTGTTGGTATTTTAATGGCGCAAAAGCAGCAGTGGCTAAGCATGGTCATGAACTTTAAAATTTCCCAGTCAGATTTCAAAGCTGATTTCTGTATTAAAATTGCGTGAAAGTAGATCATCTGTTCTACTTACTCAATCATTAATGTAACCTCCGACTCTGATCACTTCGGTTGTCCCGCATTGAGATTTTCGTTATATGGCCATTTTGGTGATTTAGATAAAATTCGGGTCCATCTGTACGAATCGACTATGCTGAGAACGAATCAAGGAGTCACTCGCCATTTAAATCAGTCTCCGATTGATACAAAATGAAAGTTAGATTTACCAAATGAACTTAATGTGGGCATCGCTTGAAATTGTACTTGACCCTTAAATTACGACGGCTCGAATAAAAGACTTCCAATAAATATCACTTTTAACAACGCAAGCATTGATAGATTGCAAGTTGTGTTGACTTCTAAGCTGAATTGATTCCTTACTACTTAGCTAAGGATTGCTATCTAAATGAAATTGTATTCAGAATTATACATAAATATTGTGATATAAAAATAAAATAATAGAATACAGTAAATATACACTCATCAACAGAAAAATAACCATAACTACGGGTTGAGGGCCTGTGTGGCGTGCAATAGTGAAAGCAGGATCGGCAGACTGCCCTTGGCGTCTCCAGACACGTCTGCGACGATCGTGAGGACACAGTTGGATTCGACGCTAAACTGGGATACGTCCCCAGTCAGCATCATTCCAACCGGATCGAGCCAAGCACCACTGTAATCTGGCCCTATTGGTGTGCAGACGTGAGTGGCAGGTGGCGTAGCGGTCGGTACGACCTGGTACGAGCTGTTATGGTCTGGGGTGCCATTTCCCTTGATAGCCGGACCCGTTTGGTCGTCATTCGCGGCACGCACAGAGGTACGTCGACGACATTCTAAAGCGCGTTTTACATTTACCATTTCACTCGCCATAAATGCAAGCCATAACGCAGAACATGTCGGGGGTAGATTGCGAGTAAATAGTGCACCGCTTTACACTTACCATAACGCCTTCCATCAAACGGAACATTTACACTTCTCAATTGTCATTATGCCTAGTTTTATTTACGAAAAAATTACAGTGATTTATATAAAAACCATTTAGTCAATGCATCAGAAAGGTGAAAGAATGTCTTTAATTAATTAAAATAGGAAATATTCATGTTTTTTTTCATCGTTTTAATTTTCTTTGTTTTCAGTTTCGATAAAACAGTTTCGATAAATAATTCAGTCTCGTTCAATCTCGATCAAGGGCGATATCTTTTCGAGATCTCGGATCGCTGTCGATTCGAATTTTCAAGCCGAAATTCTGAATTTTGATTTTGATTAATAATGTAACATTTTATAAAAGCATCCACGAAAACATAAGGAAAAGATGCCGTCCGATCGTGAAAATCATTTTTGTAATCGGTAATTTCGAATAAATAGATACAAATTGATTGGACTTCCAAGTTCTACAATTCGTCACCAGGAGCGCTAGTGTCGATGTCGAGCCATCTGATGTCGAGCCATTTCTTTAAAGATAGCCCAAGCTCTAACGCTGGACAACTCCGCGACATGTCTGATGGCGAGATGATGGCGAGTGAAATGTCGAGGTTATGGCGAGTGAAATGGTAAATGTAATACGGGCTTTAGACCTGTTTTGCTATCCTTCGTTTTGCAGTACCCTGGCCTTATTTTTCAGCAAGATAATGCCAGACCACATACGGCACATATTGCTATGACCTGTCTTGCAGCTTGTGAAACACTTCCTTGGCCAGCCAGATCCCCAGATCTCTCTCCAACCGAGCATGTCTGGGATATGATGGGAAGGTGACTGCATCCACCAGGGAATGTGGATGACCTAGCCCGAGAGTTGGAGCAAATTTGGCAAGAAATAACGCAGGAGACCATCGAGGAGCTTTATCACTCAATGCAGTCGTGTGGCAGCTTGCATTCAGGGTAGGGGTCATTCCACAGAAAACGTAACTTTTAAGAGAATGTTAAAAAAAAAATATTGACAAATGTTAAAAAAAAAATATTGACAAACAAATCTGAAATTTATTTTCGAAGCAGTATTATTGCTTCTATGAATTATAAAATGAATTGTTACATTGTTTCTTCTTTTTTCATGAAATAAGGAATAAAATAAAATTTTGATATGGACGAGGATACACAACTGTAACAGAGTATAAGATACAGTAATGAAATCTACCGTATTTTAAAAGCATAACTCATAATTTAAGTAAAATTTCAATTTATTCTGAAACTGAGTGGTTAAACAGAACATTAACTTATCGCAAAATAGCAGAAAAGAAATTTACCGATAATAATAAACAAATATTCCAAAATCATAAATATTTTAAATTAATTATTGAGATAATGATAATAAACAATATAGTACATATACTAAATCAATTATTGAGACTCATAGTATTTAAATAAATGATTTTGTACCCTCTGTTACGAAATTAATATCCTCCATTCAATGTTAATGTAACGGAGGATACATCTACGGAGGATACATTTCTGCAAAGTTTCCCTAGTTTGTCATGCTTATTGTGAGGTTAGCTCGTGAACATCCTTTAAAATGTAATTGAATCGTATTTAAGAATAACTTCAACAAGTTCTATGTATTTTCTCAATGTTATTTATTTGTCTAAGTTGAGAACGGAGGATACACAAAGATTAGAACCGTCTTGAGAATCCTGAAGAAACTGTTAGATAGAATATAGTTAAACCATACTATTTTACTCCAAACACAAGATAGAGCTAAAACAAAGTGGCGTCTTTTCCTCCTTCATCCACTCTTTGTGAATACCATTGCCATCTAATGGGAATTTGTTAAAATATCTTCAGAACGGAGGATACAGGGAAAGTCTGTGACAAACTTTCAAACCTAAAAACATATGTTCAAGCTAACATTTTCTCATTTTTTTTTATTTCGAACTGAAGTTCACCTTTTAATGTAAGAAATACAATGTTACTCACTTATTCAATATTTCCTTAAATTCATGAAATAATTAACCACCCTTCTGACGAAGCACTTGTGACACGTAACGGAGGTATACATATCTTCACTGTTGTTTAAAAATTTAATAGAAATAAAATGAAAGAACAAAGAATACCAATGTTCATATCTTCCTTCGTTTGTATTGCTGTTTATAACCACTGAAAGAAGAACTTTGAATATTTCTTAAGTAAATAATTGCCTTGTACGTAAAAAGGTACGTTTTCTGTGGAATGACCAGTAGAGGTAGGTCAACACCTTATTGAGCTCGTTTCTTTGTAACTCTGTAACTCTGAAATAAATCGTTCAATTTGGCTGAAATTTTATTCGTTTTCTATTCTATACATAATCTTCCTCTCCACCAATTTTTGTCTCCATCGGACAACTCCTTCTAGGTGTCTCGTTTTTTTTGTTAATGAGTGTATTTTATTTTTAGGCATTTTTAACTTGTCAGACTGTTGCTGGAGGAAACAGTAAGTATTTTTACTTTTTCTGTGTCATTAATGACATTGAAAAAACTAATTGTAAATTATTACTCTGCTGTATATCGCTTCTTGCAGCAAAGAATAGGAAGAACGATTAGTTTTTATTAAGCTTATGTCCATTTTATTTCTTCCTTCAGGAGGAAATGAATTGACTTTTTATTTTTAGCTTCTGTGTTTTCTTTTCTGACATGGTTTTTAATGTTTCTTTTCAAGGTCGATGTTTGTCCTTTGATAAACACGTGATCGATTTATCATTATGGTATCGGAAAAAGAAATTCAAAAGCACTTAGTCTAATGCCTTACTTATTTCTTTAATTTTTTTTTAACAAAAAGCCTACAATTATATTAAAACTGCAACTGTCCTAAAAATTTAATGAAATCCTCATTATTACTTAATTCGTTTAATTCGGACTATTTTTAATCATATCCAATCATGCAGAATGGATTAAGAACTTAACATTCATTGTTTATGACACCGAGATCTTAATAAAAATAGAATATAAATCCAACGCTGTTACTACATGAATGTTTGTTGCTTTCTCGTGATAATTAATCGACAAGAACCTTTTTGGAAAAAAATTCAAACCTAAAAATAAGATGGTCTCTAACACTCGAAATATGCATACCAAGATTACAGAAGATCCATCCCGTAGTTCAAAAGTTATTAAAGGACACGCAAACATTCATAGACTGACTTGATGAGCTTCATTTAGTTTATTTTCTC
>JAFIDM010013416.1:46873-81051 GCA_023159025.1 Thereuonema tuberculata
ACATTTTATTTAATTTTTTAATTACAACAATTTTAGCGAACTTTTTATTGCAGGGCAACATCTTAATCAAAACACGGTTAGAAACGCTCTGTTATTACTCCATTGACTGCTTTAACAGTTTTATGAAAGCTGAGATCACAGTAAATCTGAAACACAGCCTTATTTATCACTAGTTTACGTATGTATCAGATACAATTAAGTCTCTGACATTTTTGGTAAATAAAAAATTATTTGTATAAGATTTTCTGTGTATATCGACGGTTGTGCGTCTCTTTCCATTGTCTTTAAGTTGATATTTCACAATCAGAATGACCTGTTTAAAATTTTAAAATTCGTTATTAAAACTTGTAGCAAATGTTGGTAACTTTTAAATTCAATAAAACGTTTACGGGTTCTATAGGTATTTATTTGTTTTATGGTTCTGTTCTAAGATGTCATTTTCATCGGAAACTGGAATTTTTTTTAAGAGATGTTAGCATACAGGTTCTTCAAGATGCTTTAGCATGCTATTAATCGAACTAAAAGGAGACACAAAAAGAGGCAAAAAACGGAAAACGAAACGAATGTACATGTTTAGAAAGTAACTGACAAACTTTAAACATTGTAATATTTTCTATACTGTAATGCCTTTTCAGGAATTCTATTTGAGAACCTTATTCTTACCATTTCATTTTGTATTGTATTATTTTCTTTGTATTTGCCATGAAATCTAGTTCCTTTCTTAAGTAATCATTTCTAATTCAACCTGTTCTTATGCATTCTTTCACGTATCTTATAAATTTCATTTCTGAAGCTTGTATTTGGTTAATTGTTTTTTCCTTATGCCCAGCATTATGATCAACAGTGATACTGTCATTACCTCATAAAACTTTCATTACTATGTCTTTAGTTTGTTTGTTTTCTTGTTTTTTTTTCCTTTCTAAAAACTTGTGCCACATATTCTTTGGAAGTTGTTGATTTTGTTCGCTGTCTGTATCTTTTTTGGAGTAACGTTGTATTGGAAATGTGAAACCTGTTTTGTGATTTTCATTGAGAAATTGTAAATGATTTTATGTTCTTATTGGTTAACTTCCAAGAATGCTTTTCGTTTTTTGATTGATATTTTTAAGTTATACGTGGAACTGAATTTGGCTTATAGACAGTTATTTGGAATCTGTCTTTACTAATATATAATCACCTGCTCGTTTGTAAATAGGGTTATACAGTCAAATTCGGTTAGATCGCGATCGTTTGGATCCAAGATCTCGAAGATCGCGATCTGCTCGAGCTTTTTTTTACTTCGCGATGTCAAATGTCGTATATTCGAACCCTATTATCGCCCACACGATTCCAAATTCGATTTAAAATGGTAATTTGGCGATTACCTACATCATTCAGAGCGATGTTAGAGAATTTATATTTATAAATATTTATAAATCATTACCTTTTCAACACTTTGATGGGTTACATTAACCAAAATCTTCATATTTCTGTTTTCTTACGGTTTGGCGCCGCTATCTTGGCATCTTATACAAACGACGAGTTTCTAAGAAATTGGTTAAAAAATTATAATAATAAAATTAAAAATAAATATTATAATAATAAAATAAATAAATATAGTGGAACAAAAGAAGTTTGGAATATTATTAATATTGAAATTACAATATTACAATTTTACAATTACATAACTGATTAGAATTATAAATTCCTTCACATTTAATATTATGTAGAATAATTTCTACATTTACAGTTAACGGTTATTGATAAAGTGTCATCTGCGAAATATAGCTATGTTTGAGTAGAAAAAAAGATGTTTTTTTTTTTTATTTCTAATAGTAACTGTCACATTCCTATTATATATGGATACGCCTAATAAAATTACTAATAGTTAAAACAAAAAAAAATAAACCGTTAACTGTAAATGTTGAAATTATTCTACATGATACTAAATGGAAAGGAATTTATAATTCTAATCAATTATATAATTGAAAAAAAATTGAAAAAGTACAAGTACAAAAATACTTGGGTATCTATCTTGATGAACACTTAAGTTGGAATAGTCATTATTTTGAAATAGTTAAAAAATTGAATTCGTTTTTATTTCTGCTTAACCATATTGCATATATTTTTCCAGTAAAACAAAAAATTATATAAAGCTTTTATTGAATCTTCTTTTTTTGTTATGGAATTGAATGTTGGATACATTTAAGAAAAGCTCAATTAGAGAATATAAATAGAGTAATTGTATAAAAAAATACTAAATCAAATTTTTACTAATTATAAATTTTATACTGATGAACAAAAAAACAGATATTAGAATTTTTTATTATATTATGTTTCCTAATGAAAAAATTACTTATATTATTATTTTTAAAAATTTCTATTCTCTGTCAAACAAGTTAAAAAACAATGTAAATATATTAAATACAAGAAATGTTTGAAATTCTCTAATTAGTTTTGATACTCCTAAAAATAATTTTGGTATGAGAGATAATCATAGATTGTTGTTTAAAATCTTTAACCAATTAAATTTAGAAATTTTTCATATAAATAAGTATAAACATTTAAAGAGAGAAATTGTAATTGGAATAATAAGTAAAAAAGCAATCTTTAATTTTTTGTAATGTATGATATTTACAAATTATTATTCAATTTTCTTTTTGTATTTCTGAGGTATGTTAATTTTTATATGCTTAATGTAATATTACTGTAATTGTTCTTTGACTAGCAAATATTTTATGTTTTGATATTTATATTTTCAGCATCTGCACCACAGGATTTCTTTTTGAAAACCTAGCAGGACTGTAATTTAAATTTCAGAAAAAAAAGAAATAAAGAAATAAAATAAATAAAATTCCTTTTATGACAAACAATTTTTCTTGGTGGCTAGTTTAATCACATCAATACACCCACAGCAGATTTTTCAGCAGAAATCAAATTAGAATTGTCCATTATTGGGCATTCTAAACTCAAATCATATTTGCAAGAAAAACAAATCAACGAAATGGTACAATTGATAGTTGTTTTATATAATATTATATTTATTATATTATTTATATTTGATAATATTTGTATTTATAAAAAAATATATCTACCATTATTCAATATTATTATTATTACTATTACAATTTTTAGATATAAAATATAACTATTATTATTTTGGAGAACTCATTGTAAATTGGTAAAACAAGAACACTAAAAAATCAATGGTAAACATTTAATATTTTATTGTTGATGTTACGCCCATATTGCTTTTATGGTTATAATGAAATCACAATGTAAAGTCAATAAAAACATTTTGGAATGATTCTTTAGGATATATTTTATTCTCTAAAAAAAATTAATTTAATACAGACAAATACATTATTTAAATATAAACATTTTATTTCATTTTTTAATTACAACTATTCGGCTACCCGTCGCTTCGCTCCGGAAGCCTCGCTTATGTAACGGAAAACAATTTTTTATTTATTAAAAAAAAAAACCACACAGACACACAAATTACATCAAGGAAACTAAAACTAAAATTTTTTATTTTTTTTTAAATTTAATTTTTGATGTCTATATTCTCAATCTACGACTGGTTTTAGAACCAGCGTGTAAATCATATATCTATGACTTCTGAGCAGAATTCTACCTAATAGAAATAGTGTATCTTTCTTTCTTGACTCTTTTTTTTTATTCCTATTGATACTTTTCAGTAGTTTTCGAGTTAGAAATAGTGATGGTTTTTGAGTTACAAATAGTGATGGTTTTTGAGTTACAAATAGTGATTTTTCAGTATTCTACCTAATAGAAATAGTGCTTCTTTCTTTCTTGACTCTCGTTTTTTATTCAAATTGAGACTTTTCAGTGTTTTTGAGTAAAAATAGTGATTTTTCAGAATTCTACCTAATGAAATACTGCTTCTTTATTTCTTGACTCGTTTTTTTTTATTCCAAATGATACTTTTAATTGGTTTCTGAGTTACAATAGTGTTCAGTATTCTATCTAATAGAAATACTGCTTCTTTCTTTTTTGAGTCTCTTTTTTATTCTAATTATCACTTTTCAGTGGCTTTTGTGCTCCAAATATTGATGATTTCTGAGTTACAAATAGTGATTTTTCAGTATTCTATCTAATAGAAGTACTGCTTCTTTCTTTTTTGACTCTCATTTTAATTGTAATTCTCACTTTTCAGTGACGTTTGAGTTACAAATATTGATGGTTTTTAAGTTGCAAATAGTGATTTTTTCGGTATTCCACTTCAAAAAAAGAGTGCTTCTTTCTTGACTCTGTTTTCTTTACTCCAACATCTAACGTGTACATGCAGATATTTTTCAACAACAATAATATTTAAAATATTGCAACGTTTATAGTTCTAATTGTCAGCTTCGAATTACAAATAAAGTGACGGATGGGAAATAAATAAACAATCTTGAGATTCCAAAAAAAAAGATTGAATAAATTCCTTATTGATGGGGGAAAGGAAGACAAAAAACAATATGAAGCGAGTTGTAGTCCCTATGGCCTAATGGATAAGGCATCTGACTTCAGATTAGAAAGTTGCAGGTTCGATTCCTATTACGGATGTTTCATTGTAAAAATTATTTTTATTTTCCATTCTCATAGAAAATTGCGCCAGACAGACAAACAGACAGACAGAGAAATAAAAGATTTTAGTAATATAGATTAATTACTTTTTATTGCAGGGCAATATCTTGATCAAAACACGGTTACAAACACTCTGTTACTCCATTAACTGCTTTAACAGTTTTATGAAAGCTGAGATCACTGTAAATCTAAAACACAGCCTCATTTATCACTAGTTTAGTATGTATCACATACAAGTAGGTCTCTGACATATTTGACGGAAAGACTTAAATAACTTAAAAATTATTTTCAAGACGTTTAAGGGAGGTTATCGGTTAAGCGTCTCTTTCCATAGCCTTTAAGTTGATATTTCACAATCAGAATGACCTGTTTAAAATTTTAAAATTCGTTATTTAAACTTGTAGCTAATGTTATTAACTTTTAAATTCAATAAAACGTTTACGCGTTCTATAGGTGCTTATTTGTTTTATAGTTTTGTTCTAACATGTCATTTTCATCGGAAACCGGAATTTTTTTTCAAGAGATGTTAGCATACAGGTTCTTCAAGATGCTTTAGCATGCTATGAATCGAACTAATAGGAGACACAAAAAGAGGCAAAAGACGGAAAACGAAACGAATGTATATGTTTAGAAGTAACTGCCAAACTTTAAACATTGTAATATTTTCTATACTGTAATGCGTTTTTCAGGAATTCTATTTGAGAACCTTATTCTTTCCATTTCATTTTGTATTGTAATTGTTTCTGATTCAACCTGTTCTTATGCATCCTTTCACGTGTCTTAGAAATTTCATTTCTGAAGCTTGTATTTGGTTAATTGTTTTTTCCTTATGCCCAGCATTATGATCAACGGTGATACTATCATTACCTCATAAAACTTTCATTACTATGTCTTTAGTTTGTTTGTTTGTTTTTTTTTTCCTTTCTAAGAACTTGTGCCACATATTCTTTGGAAGTTGTTGATTTTGTTCGCTGTCTGTATCTTTTTTGGAGTAACATTGTAATGGAAATGTGAAACCTGTTTTGTGATTTTCAATGACAAATTGAAAATGATTTTTTGTTCTTATTGGTTAACTTCCAAGAATGCTCTTGGTTTTTTGATTGATATTTTTAATTTAGACGTGGAACTGAATTTGACTTATAGACAGTTCTTTGAAATCTCTCTTTACTAACATGTAATCACCTGCTCGTTTGTAAATACGGTTATACAGTCAAACTCGGTTAGATCGCGATCTTTTGGATCCAAGATCTCGAAGATCGCGATCTGCTCGAGCATTTTTTACTTCGCGATGTCAAATGTTGTATATTCGAACCCTATTATCGCCCATACGATTCCAAATTCGATTTAAAATGGTAATTTCGCGATTATCTACATCATTCAGAGCGATATGAGAGAATTTATATTTATAAATATTTATAAATCATTACCTTTTCAACACTTTGATGGGTTATATTATCCAAAATCTTCATATTTCTGTTTTCTTAGGGTTTGGCGCCGCCATCTTGGCATCTTATACAAACGACGAGTTTGTAAGAAATTGGTTAAAAAAGTATATTAATAAAATTAAAAATAAATATTATAATAATAAAATAAATAAAAATAGTGGAACAAAAGAAGTTTGGAATATTATTAATAATGAAATTAAACATAAAAACAACACAGTGAAGAATAATTGTTTTCAAAAATTGAAGACAAAATGTAAAATTGAAGAAATTTTTAAAAACCTAAAAATTAGTTTTTCAAAAAATAATTTTCATTATCAGAAAATGAATAATAATTTTACATTATGTAATGAGAAATCATCTCACATGAATTCAATGGTATATTTTCTTCCACATTTGGATGAAATTAAAAAAAATAATAAAAAATTTAAATAATTAAAAAAATTTGTGGTTTTGATTACATTAAAATTATGGAAATTAAAGAATTCAGTGAGTATTTTGCTTCTTTAATTTTTGTATTACTTGACTTAATGTTAAATTTGGATAGATTTCAAAATTCTTGGAAAATTGCCAAAATTATTCCATTACCTAAAAGTAGTAATATTGAAAATTTTAATAATTATAGACCTGTATCTATTCTTTCTAATTTTTCGAAAATTGTTGAAAAATATCTTGCAAATTCTATTTATCAATATGTAATTCATAAAAATTTAATTAATAAAAATCAATTTGCTTATCAAAAAAATAAAAGTAATTCATTATTATTAAATGATCTGACTAATATATTAAATAAAAATCTTAATAAAGCTATTATTAGCTTAATAATTTTTATAGATTTCACTAAAGCATTTGATAGTATTGATCATAAATTATTAATACATAAACTTGAGAATATTGGTATTAGAGGAAAGTTTTTAAAATTAATAGAAAACTATTTGCAAAATAGAAAATTTAGAATTAAAATTGAAAATACTTATAGTCAGTGCATTAATTTAAAAAGAGGGGTTCCATAGGGATCAAATTTAGGACCTCTTCTTTTTATTTATATACAAATTCAATGTTTGACAATATATTGCATTCAAAAGTCTATTCTTATGCAGATGATGTCCTATTACTTAATGATAATGATAATTTACTAAGTGCACGATTTCAAATACAGAAAGACTAAAACTATTATTTCTTGGTCAACTGCTAATAAAATGACAATAAATCTTAATAAAACAAAATTACTAATATGACTTCATTATTCCTTATAGTATTAAACATCTTTAAGGTTTCTCAATATTTCTACACCCTGAACGGGTATTTTCTTCAGGAGAAAAAAAATAAAATACAAATCTTTCTTCCATTTTAAAGAACAGAAGTGAAGTATAATAATTCAAATTAAAGAAATATATTACAACAAAGTTACAATATAAATAAATAAACAAAGAAATAAAAACACTACAGCATCTCCTCATATCAATAAACTGTAGTTATCTATGAAGGAAACAATTGCAATATCATTGTTTTAAAATAATACATTCCTCTTTTTTTGAACTACAATCATATATTATTTATGATTAATATAGATCCTTATTACTAAAATTAAGTTAAATTTAATCAAGATTTAATGTGTTTATTTCTTTTAATAATTTTCTTAAATAAACCAAATGAAATTGCATTCATTCTTAATGATTTATCTCTATTGAAACAATTTGCTATATTAATTAGTCCCGATTCTATTATATATCTTTCATTTTCCTCTTTAGCATTACAAATAATTTCCACTATCGGATCTGGATTATGTGATAAACTTATAACATGATTAGCCCAATCCGATAACCCTGGCTGATTATTTTGGAGCGCACTAATATGTTCCTTCAGGCGCTCATCTACCGCTCTTCCTGTATTTCCTATATAGAATTCATGACAAGATTGACATTCTAATTTATATACAACTCCAATGCAATAAAGAATATTTGCTTCTTTCTCTTTCCTTTTTTTAAACAAACTGTTACCCTTGTAATGAATGATTTTCATATTATTTTCTGCAAATACCTCTCTTACATTCTTCTCTATTGTAAATCCAACTGGAAACTTAACATATTTATAATTACCAATTTGATTTGGAATGACATTAGCCTTTGTTACATTTCTTCTCTTAAAGAATCTATTGATGTTGACATTTATAAAATTTTGCGGATAGCCATTCATTCTCAGTTTATTACTAAAATCATTTATTTTATACTTCCATAACTTTTTATCCTCAGTATATGAAGTTATCCTTCTTAAATTATTAAAAATAATTTCTTTCTTTGTAGAAATCTTATGATTGGAATCATAATTTAGTACATGGTTACTCTGGAATTCTTTCTGATAGAATTCATAAGAAATTGAGTTATTTTTGTTAATTAACAACACATCTAGATAATGCAATAAATTTTCTTTTTCTTGGACTGGGTTCTGGCCACCACACACAGTTCTAATAAAATACATAAATAATAATACAATAAATGCGAGCGCTTTCGAAGTGAGCTGCACTTCGTCCTCAAGCGGAGAAATGAATAACATATTCGAAAAATAAGAAATTAGATCCAACGGACGCTTTGAGTTGGGCGGAACCATTCGGGATTTAGGGGTGTTGGCATTGGGCCATCTCGCCGGGGGCTATGAAGAGGAGTGGAGAAGAACCTCGTGGAGAGGGAGAGAGATGAAGGGAGACAGCAAAACCCAGTTACGGGAACCGGAAAGGGGGAAATTTGGAATGAAGAGGAATTATATATATATATATATATATATGAAAAAAAAAAAATCAAGGTGGCAAATGCAGAATTAAACTTAATGAGAAGGAGCAAGGAACTTGCGGGGTTGGAATTATTTGTGGAATCCGTATTGGGGAATAGTGAAAACTGATAGGTTGTCGTTGTAACACAGCCTGTCAGTGATAATAAAGAAGGTTTCTTTGCATTTGCGCTTGAAATGGTTAATCTCCCGACAAATGATGGTGGGATTGTGGAGGTCCAGAGGGTGATTGTTATCACGACAATGAATGAAGGTTAGATAATTAGAATCGCCCTTAATGACGGCATTGGAGTGTTGGGCAACCCGCTTTTTTAAGGCTTGGCGTGTTTCGCCGACGTAACGGCAGGAGTTGCGCATGCATGAAATGGCGTAAACGACGCCTGTGGAATTGGTGCCGCGGTCATCACAATGATCCCGGGATAATAATCGATTAAGGGGTTGGGAGATCGGGGAGGCCTCGAAGGATGTTTTTTAGAGCCGGAAAGATGGAGGGGTGGTATGGGACAGACAAATAGATGTTTCGGGGGCTGGTATTGTGCTGGAGGGGGGGGTTGTATATTAGATTAAGGGACGTGGCAATATTATGTAGGATGAAGTTAGTGGGGTAATCGTTAGTGGACAGGATGTGAGTCAGCTTATTGATCTCACTCCAGAACAAATGCTTGGAGCTCGAAAGGAAAAAAAGCTCGATTCACCGCCATGCGTACAATGTTCCTTAAAACATTGTAACTTAAAACACACGTAAAACATCTTCCATTTTCTTTTTCTGTTTCATAAGTAAATTTAATGTTATCATTTATCGAATTAACATAATTAAAAAATTGAGAAAATTGCCTATCTGTCCCTTACCATATCAATAATACATCATCTACATATCTCCAATATGAATAATTTGTTTTGTTCCATTTTAATATGAATTCCTTTTCTAGCCATTTCAAATATATGTTACACGTTGACCGAGAAACTGGGCTACCCAAAGGAAAACCCTTTTTTTGTATATGCATTTTATCATTAAATTTACAATACTTGTTATCACATATAAGTCTCAAAATCTCCATGAAAGTTTCCTTATCCAAATTATGTTCTTTTAGGATATTTTCATTTTCTTCACACTTTCTTTCAATTATCTCTAATGTTTCTAATATTGGAACATTAGTATACATTGATACTACATCCATAGAAAATAATCTTATCTTATGTCTCTTTTTTATACTTTTTTCTTTTTATTAGATTATTTTCAAACAATCTAATAAATCTGTGGTGTTTTTTAAAATTATCTCTGGAACATCTAATGGAATCTTTTGAATGATTTTATTCATGAATTTACCTAAATTTTTGAGTGGGGAACCAAATGAATTTATCACTGGTCTTAAAGGGTAGTTTTCCTTGTGTGTTTTTACCCTAGGCTCAAAGGTAGGTGTCCTTAACATATCTTTAGTAATATCCTTGTACTGAAAATAATTTAATACTTTCATCTTTTTTAAGTCTTGGATTATTAATTTAGATTTCTTGTACCGCTTGTATGTCGGATCTTCTTTGACTTCCTCAAAATCATCACTATTTAACATTTCAATAGTTTTTGATTTGTAATCTTCAATGTCCATTAATACAATCTTATTGCCTTTATCAGTAAAACTCTTGTCTCATCTTTTAAGATATTTTTAACATTTTTTTAATTCCCTTTTTCTGATATATTTCTAAATTTATATTCATCTTTTTGATACATGTTTCTATAAATCTGGAATAGAACCTCTTTATTGTACTGGATAATTCCTGATTTTCTATCTAACTCTGAAATTACTTTTGTTTCATTAAAACCTACATTCAAATTAAATTCCAAACCTTTATTAAGAGCAATGCTCTCACTCTTACTTAATGGTTTCTTACTCAAATTAGCAATATAATTTTAATTACATTTTAATCGTTTTAAAAGAAAGGCAATGTCTGTCTTTTAAACGTTCCAGCCAACCATTGCTGCCGCCGAAATCTTCAATGTTCAACTCCTTAACAATTTCCATGCCTTTTACTTTGAGAATCATGGCAAAAATCGGCACATTTTGCGATTTGGCATGTTTTAGCCATCGAACTAAAACCTCCTCGATCTCGTCAAACTTCGATTTCCTGATTCTCTTTTTTTTGTCGTTGCAGTCAGCTTCTTCAATTACTTGTTTCGATGAAAGAATATCGTTTAATGTAGTCCTGGCAATATGGTGTTCTTTGGCAAAAGCTGTTTTCGAAACATTTGATTTTTCAAAAAGTGCAATAAAGTCTTTTTTTTCTTTAAAAGATGACAAGGTAAGTTTTCGTTTCCCTTGCATGTTAAAAACGTAATCGAACCGCGAAATTGCATGAGAAAACATAGCCCTTATAGCGGGGCTTACTCGCTATGATATGAAGACACACTCAGGAGCGGTCAAGAAAAACCTCTACACGCGACAGAGTCGCAGCGAGAAGTATGCTATGAATGATTAGCAGCAAGATTCCAAGAACCCAAATCCTCCAAAGGGGTAGGAAATGAATGAAGTGACAGGCAAGGTCGAAAATTCCCCGTAAAGGCTTGGCTTTCTTAAAGTGAATGGGCGGGGCTGAAAAGACAACACGATGGCATGTAAAATGGAGAAGAAAGATGCTTTTGGCCATTTTGAGGGTGACGAGTTATCCGGATTAGAATTAAATTTGGTGACGGGTAAAGGAGGGTTATTTTACATTATTGTGTATGAGACCTTGTCGGGACCAAAGGAAAACGACGACTTAAACGGAATGACGACTTATCCGGGTGACGACTTAAGGAGGTTTTACTGTAGTAACTGTCACATTAATATTATATATGTATACGCCTAATAAAATCACTAATAGTTAAAATGAAGAAAATGGAAATGTAGAAATTATTCTTCATGATATTAAATGTAAAGGAATTTATAATTCTAATCAATTATGTAATTGTAAAAAAATTGAAAAAGTGCAAGTACAAAAATACTTTAGTATCTATCTAGATGTATAATTAAGTTGGAATAGTCATTATTTTGAAATAGTTAAAAAATTGAATTCTTTTTTATTTCTGTTTAACCATATTGCATATATTTTTCCAGTAAAACAAAAAATTATGATTTATTAAGCTTTTGTTGAATCTTTTTTTTGTTATGGAATTGAATGTTGGATGCATTTAAGTAAAGCACAATTAGAGAATATAAATAGATTAATTGAAAAAAATACTAAATCAAATTTACACTAATTATAAATTTTATACTGATGAACAAAAAAAAGATATTAAAATTTTTTATAATACCATATTTCATAATGAAAAAATTATGTATATTATTATTTTTAAAAAATTCTATTCTATGTCAAACAAGTTAAAAAATAATGTAAATATATTAAATACTAGAAATGTTGGAATTCTCTAATTAGTTTTGATACTCCTAAAAATAATTTTGGTATGAGAGATAATAATAGATTGTTGTTTAAAATCTTTAAACAATTAGATTTAGAAATTTTTCATATAAATAAATATAAACATTTGAACTTTTTTTAACGTGCGGAAAGAACTTATATAGAAGAAACATGAAACACGCACAAATAAATAATGGTGTAAAATAAAAGTTATATTTAAACATATAAATATACATGATTAATTTCGGCTACTTCACGTAGCCGTTGTCAAATGTGTTGTATACATAAAAATCTCACAATTTTATACGGGAGTGTTGGGTCTTCGTCACAAGAGGAGCCAATCGAAGTGCATCTCCCCGCCTCAAAAAAACACCGCACAGTTCCCGTTTAATCTTCGTCTATCTTTCTAATCCTACCTTCGCCGCTACCTCCTTAGCCCGCTTTAACCGTATTATTTGTACTCCATAGCCGGATTATCCCCGTAAACCGGCACCCCCAACCGCAATTAACAGGTGCGACCAGCGGGACACATTCCAGTTACAGCGAAGATCACCTGATTGGCTCCTCTTGTGACGAAGACCCAACACTCCCGTATAAAATTGTGAGATTTTTATGTATACAACACATTTGACAAGGGCTACGTGAAGTAGCCGAAATTAATCATGTATATTTATATGTTTAAATATAACTTTTATTTTACAGCATTATTTATTTGTGCGTGTTTCATGTTTCTTCTATATAAATATAAACATTTAAAGAGAGAAATTGTAATTGGAATAAGTAAAAAAATAATTTTGCAATCTTAGATTTCACTATAGCATTTGATAGTATTGATCATAAATTATTAATACATAAATTTGAGAATATTGGTATTAGAAGAAAGTTTTAAATTAATAGAAAACTATTTGCAAAATAGAAAATTCAGAATTAAAATTGAAAATACTTATAGTCAGTGCATTAATTTAAAAAGAGGAGTTCCATAGGTATCAAATTTAGGACCTCTTCTTTTTATTTGTATACAAATTCAATGTTGGACAATATATTGCATTCAAAAGTGTATTCTTATGCAGATGATGTCCTATTACTTAATGATAATAATAATTTAATAAGTGCCCGATTTCAAATACAGAAAGACTTAAACTCTATTATTTCTTGGTCAATTGCTAATAAAATGACAATAAATCTTAATAAAACAAAATTACTATATGACTTCATTAATTACATTAGGCGTATCCATATATAATACGAATGTGACAGTTACTATTAGAAATAAAAACCACAACATCTTTTCTTCTTCTTAAACATAGCTATATTTCGCACATGACACTTTATCTGCTTCTTCTTCTACTTGTACTTTTTCAATTTTTTTACAATTACATAACTGATTAGAATTATAAATTCCTTCACATTTAATATCTTGTAGAATAATTTCTACGTTTACAGTTAACGGTTATTGATAAAGTGTCATCTGTGAAATATAGCTATGTTTGAGTAGAAGAAAAGATGTGATGGTTTTTATTTCTAATAGTAACTGTCACATTCCTATTATACATGGATACGCCTAATAAAATTACTAATAGTTACAACAAAAAATAAACCATTAACTGTAAATGTAGAAATTATTCTACATAATATTAAATGTAAAGGAATTTATAATTCTAATCAATTATGTAATTGTAAAAAAATTGAAAAAGTACAAGTACAAAAATACTTAGGTATCTATCTTGGTGTATACTTAAGTTGGAATAGTCATTATTTTGAAATAGTTTGAAAATTGAATTCTTTTTTTTCTTTTTAACCTATTAGATACTCCTATTAGATTTAGAAATTTTACATATAAATAAGTAAAAATATTTAAAGAGAGAAATTGTAATTGGAATAAGTAAAAAAATAATTTTGCAATCTTAAATTTTTTTATAATGTATGATATTTACAAATTATTATTCAATTTTCTTTTTGTAATTCTGAGGTATGTTAATTTTTACATGCTTAATGTAGTATTACTGTAATTGTTCTTAATATTTATATTTTCAGCATCTGCACCACAGGATTTCTTATAATAAAACCTAGCAGGACTGTATTTTAAAATTCAGAAATAAAGAAATAAAAAAAATAAATTTCCTTGTATGACAAACAATCTTTCTTGATTGCTAGTTTAATCACATCATTACACAGCAGATTTTTCAGCAGAAATCAAATTAGAATTGTCCATTATTGAGCATTCTAAACTCCAATCATATTTGCAAGAAAAACAATTCAACGAAATGGTACAATTGATGGTTATTATATGTAAATTAATTTATATGGTGTTGTATATAAAATATACAGGTGAGAGGGTCTGGCTGACGCGGCCATCAAAAGGACGAAAAGGCCGTCCTAGACTCTGACTGATGAAAGCTTAAATCTTTTATTAAAGAGCTTACCTTCTTTGAAATGATAAAAAAAAAATATTTGAAAGTTAAGAGTTCAAGAAAGCCTACTTTATTTTTTTTCTCTCTTGTTTTGAAATGTTTAGGAAAAAAAACCTAATAAAAAGCGAATTACATTTTTCCATATATTTCAGGTTCATACTGCCATACCACCATTAGACCTTCTTCCGATCACCAGAGCTTTGATTTGTACCTTAGAGCAGGGGTCGGCAACCTTTTGTTGTAAGAGAGCCAAATATTTTATGTGGGGATTACTGCGGGCCGCACTTCGGCCAAAAAGGTATTTTAACAACCAAAAAAAAAAAAAGGAAAATCTTAAGACGCCCCGCGGGCCGTACCAAAACGCTTCGTGGGCCGCGGGTTGCCGACCCCTGCCTTAGAGAATAAAAAAATTATATATAAAGTAAAGAAATATATATACTGTAGAACCCCGATTATCCGCGGAATTGGGTGACAAGGGTACAGCGGATAGTAAAAATCGCGGATAACCCGAAAAAAGACTAAAAATGAGGTGTAAACAGGAAAAAAAGATATTTCAACATAAAAACTACGTTTTATTATGCAAAAAACATATTATGCAAAACTTTTAAAATATGTACAGTACAGCAGAAACCTTTCAGCAGAGCAAGAGCCACCTACTCATCCACAAATTCCGAGAAGGCCTATAGGATTACGATGCACAATAAACCTGTCAGTAATTTTCGACCTTCGTACTGTAGGGCCTATTGTACTTTCCCTGTTGTTGGCTTGGATTAAAATTGGTTTTTTTGAAGTTCGTAATTAAAAAAAAAATTTCGCAGCACTCGCGGATGATCGGGGCTCTACTGTAAATTCTTTTTCAGTCCTTCTTAATGAGTTTCAAGAACGTGAAATCAGAACTTTGAAAATGAATAACTTCATTGCGCAAATCAGCAGTTCTCGTGATCAAGCACAACGAAATTCAGGTACTCCTCACTTTTTGACCGAGTTTCATTACGACGATTACGTCGTTAAGCGAATTGGTCGATAAGCGAGGAGCTTACGCCGGGAATGTAGGATCGTTGTAAATTATAAAATTATAAAAATTACGCAACAAACTTCAAATTTATTAAAAAAAAAGATGAATAAAATTTATTCATATGTATATATACATATTATCATTTGTTTATTTGGTTATCTGGAGCTGTAGAGGGTCCAGGTAACCTTCAAGGGCGGAGATCGTAAATGCGAGTATCGTTAAGCAGATAGGTCGTAAAGTGAGGAGTACGTGTATGGCACTATGAACCTAAGAAATTATGCAAAAATAAGCTTGCTTCGTAATGATGTTTTTTTTCTAAAATTCTCAAAACTAACAGAAAGAGAAATAAGGTGGGCTTTTATGAAGTCTTAAAACTGCTTTCAAATATTCTTGTTTCCTCAAAGAAAAAAAACGACAACAAGCGCTTGCATTCGGCTATTCTAAAACGTTAACAGCAATCGGTCGTTTGAACCATGACATCCTACCACTTTTTATGATGCGACCATTCAGTGTGCGATTTGATTTCACCCCCTGGCTTGGACCATCCCAACCTCTGGATTTGAATTAAGGTATCCCTGCCAGGGATACTTATTTCCCACACACTGGATATGTTAAAATTTACATAAATATTTAAATGTTAGATAAGAATCTTAGTTTAGCTGAAACAAAATTCAAATTCGTATTTTTCTGGGATAGTAATTTATCTGTCTTTATTTCTTCTGCTCTTTATTGACTAATCAAACGAACAAGTTATAAATTGTAACAGTTTCAAATCTGCTTTTTAGTTCTATAATGGTCCTCCACTACAATATTGCTTCAGTGCAGAAAAGTTTGCGACAAAATAGATCAAGTCTAAACATCATAGTGCCCTGGATAAACCGACAGGAAAACCACCAAACCAGCCGGAACAACATTCATCTCATCTCTTTGTTTAATTTTGTTTTTTTGGAAACCATATACTTTTATGTTCTGTTCTGATAAGCAATCGTTATAACAATAGGGATCAGTAAGTATGTGGTTAGTTTCCTTGCATTTACGAAGAAAGGGGTTGGATTCTCTACAAATTATTTCAGGTTGAGAAAAATTAATTTTATGGTTATGTTTCAGGGTGTGCAAAGCTGTGTTATAATTAAGATCCCTTCAGCCTCTTTTACTTTTTAAATAATTTTTAGCACACTTAAAAAAAAAACCAAGTATGTAATAATAGGTATTTTAAATATGGAGATATGATGTATAAACAAAATAAGGGTTTTCCAATGGATAGCGCGATTTCAGGCAGTATGTGTAACGTATTTATGAATTGGTTTGAAGCGTTTTATGTTAAAAAATAGAAAGGTGCAAGTTTCCTTTATAGACGTTACGTAGATGACATTTTAGTAACATTGGTGAGTTGTTGTGCGCACGCCCGCGAAGGTTTTTGAATTAGTAGAACACTGGGCCTTTATATTTAGGGCTCTTTCTCGGACCTCCCCCCCCCCCCCAAGTCTACTGCAAAAAGTGAAAAATTCGCTTTCCTATATGAGGAGGGATATCCTTGGGTGGGGAAGCCGACACAAGGGCCTAAGCGTCCCAACCCCGACCGATACCGGCCGCTTATATTTAGGATCCTTTCTCGGGCACCAATAATCAAACTTAAGATCTTTGAAGGATAATGCAAAAATTGAAAAATCCGCTCCCCTATGGGCGGGCAGGGACAGCACACTTAGGTGAATGGAAGGCGGCGTAAGGACCTAAACATCCCACCCCGACCGACACCGGGTCCTTTCTTTTTTTGAGTGGTATTGCAACACATGCCGGGTAGAGCTATCATATATATATATATATATATATATATATATATATAAATATATGAATGTGACGTAAATGATGCATATCCACGCGAATTCCTCATTAACTTTTTATTTGCAATATATTTTTTAATTACGTAATTTGGGGCCACTGGCTGCAGCCCCCCCCAGCTCTTAATCCACCACGTGTGTTGAGGACGCTGAGTGAGCTACTGAGCGTCGCTGTACTCATTCCCAGTGGACGACTGAACTGGACAGACGATATGATCAAGACAAGAACGATCATGTGAGTCTACGTGAAAAGTGTGGGATTTACCAGATTCTAAAATTTTATTGTATTCCCAAGGTTAATATATATTATTAATCTGTATTATTAATATTATTATTATTAATTTCTCTACAGACAGTATAGAAAGTGTATAGACTATTTTTTCATTCATTGTAGGGGGGGGGGGGCGTTTTTCAGCATCCTCGTTCAACTGTACCATTTGCACCTATGATTTCGAAGTTGTTTTTTTTTTGTTTATTTTTCAGGTAAAAAAAAACAAACCATTTTATTAATAGCAGAACTTTGGTAATTGGGGATTGGGGGGGTCCATAAAAATACCTATTCCTTTGTTGTTTGGGCCACTGAACACGATGGTGAAATCCGTTTGTCGATCCTGCCCTTCGATCGGAAGTTGTTAGGGGTGTTGAGACATGGACGGATAGACCAACAGTATAAACTCAATAGCTACCGATTTTCATCGCTATTACAATACCTCCCAAATGGGTCGTAAAAATTGAAACAGTGATGGTATCTGCAGTCAATAAAAGATCACATGTTCGCTTTTCGTGATTGTTTATTTGACTTTTCAACACATGCTATTATTACAGCCCGATAAGGTCATTTAATTAAATTGGGATTTATTGAAAATCTTTTTTTTTTTTATTTTTCAAAAGTAAAAATGGGAATTTTTTTTCAAGAAAATATTTGTAAAATTCTACAACTTGCTTAAATGCGATTATGTATTTATCGTATTTATATTGTATTAACGTATTTATATTGTATACGTTGCTGATGAGTAATATTTCACAGACTGTGATTTTTTTTTTCACTAACTTACAACGGAACTGACTGTGATTTCCTGAAACAGTGAGGACATCTAACGGAAGTATAATTAAACGAATATATTTGAGAAAATATGATATCTATAGAAGAAAAACAAACTTACTTCGTTTAATATTTATATTTTAAAGATAACAATAAATAATTTGTGAGAAAAACTAAACAAAAAGCAAATGTAGTTCATCTCTTAGAAGAAATAAATATAATCATTCTCATTTGGAAAACAACGCCAATTTAGTTAACTGTGACAGCGAAGGACAGTGTGAGTTCACGACTAGACGCTCTCTCTGTCTCGCTGTCGATATCAGTACCAGCACCTTCAATATAGGAGGTGCTGTCAGTACAGTAGAACTGCAATGTCAGTAATAATTCAGACGAACTGTGGTAAAAGAAAAATACTTACTGGAGAACGCTGGGGATAAATCGAAACATTGAAATATAAATTTCTTGTAAAAAATAAATAAAAGGTAACTGATATTTTCAAAGTAATTACTGAATTTAGCAGTTATTTTAATATTTTACAAGAATCATTTATAAATATTCAATTTTGATGTTATTATTTGAGATAATTTAATAAATGAGTTTTCAAATCTTATTTATGTTTGATAATATTTTGTATTTAGAAAAAAAATATATCTACCAGGGGCGTATATAAGGGGGGGGGCCGAGGGGGCCCGGAAATAATGAACAGATAGGTTTCAGCGTTTTTTTTTGGTTGAGCAGATAGGTTTCAGTGTTTTTTGGTTGAGCAGATAGGTTTCAGCGTTTTTTTTTTTTTTTTTTTTTTTTTTTTTTTGTGGTTGAGCAGATCTTGGGCCCCCCCCTCCGAAAATATATTCTATATATGCCACTGATATCTACCATTATTCAATATTATTATTATTACTATTACCATTTTTAGATATAAAATATTACTATTAGACTATTATTTTGGAGAACTCATTGTAAATTGGTAAAACAAAACATTAAAAAATCAATTTAATATTTTATTGCTGACGCCCACAGTGCTATTATGGTTATAACGAAATCGCAATATAAAGTCAATAAAAACATTTTTGAATGATTCTTTACGATATATTTTATTCTCTATAAAAAATTAATTTTAATTTAATAAAGACAAATACATAATTTAAATATAAACATTTTATTTCATTTTTTAATTACAATTAATTACTTTTTATTGCAGGGCAATATCTTGATCAAAACTCGGTTAGAAACGCTCTGTTACTCCATTGACTGCTTTAACAGTTTTATGAAAGCTGAGATCACCGTAAATCTGAAACACAGCCTCACTTATTACTAGTTTACGTATGTATGAGATACAAGTAAGTCTCTGACATACACTCATGGACAAAAAAATTAGCGCACCAAGAAGGAGTCGTCAAAATGAAACGAAAATTTACATACGTAATGACTACTTTGATATAAGTAAATGATTAGAAAATCAAAGAAAAGGGATAATTTATTTCAGAGAAAAAGGCAAAAGAACGGAGGAGTTAATACTCCGTTGGACCCCCCTATCGCGAATGCACGATGCGATACGATCGGGCATTGAGTCATACAAGTTCTGTATGATGTCTTGAGACATTTCGTTCCATATTTGCTGTAACCTTGCCTCTAGTTCGTTCAAACTCGTGGGATGCCCAACTCGTCGTCCCAAATGATCCCAGATATGCTCGATTGGAGACAAATCTGGGGATCGGGCAGGCCAAGGAAGGGTAGTAACAGTGCGGAGACAGTCTTGTGACACCCTTGCTGTATGAGGCAGAGCATTGTCTTGTTGAAAAATGGCTCCTGGGAGCCATTGCATGAGTGGCAACACATGTGGTTGCAGGATTCATGAACATACTGGGCTGTCATGGTGCCACGGAACAATACTAGGGGTGACCGTGTATTGTAGGCAATGGCACCCCATACCATCACACCAGCTGTGGGAGCGGTGTGTCGCTGTACAGCAAAGGCAGGATTGAAGCGTTCACCACGGGCTCTCCACACACGAACACGATTGTCATCACTGCCGAGATTGAATCTGGATTCGTCGCTAAAGACGACCTGGTTCCATTCCGCTGCAGTCCAGTTTCCTCGTGCGCGGCAAAACTCCAAACGGAGGCGTCGATGGGTGGGCGTCAAGAGCAGCACACGTAATGGGCGCCGCGATACCAACTGTCCTTCAGCCAGGCGCCTTGGTATGGTTCGAGAAGACACAGCGGCCGCTAATGAAGGTGCTACCTGTGCCTGGATGGCGGCCGATGAAGCAGTTGGCCGTACGCGTGCATTTCTGACTATGTGGCGGTCTTCTCGACGACTGGTCTGTCGAGGGCGTCCTGAGCCTGACCTTCGTGTACATGACATCTCTCGGGTCCAGTGGTCCCAACACCTCCTCACAACACAATCAGAGCGGCCTAATTGACGAGCTACTCGCCTAGCTGACCACCCAGCTTCCATCATCCCGACGATTCTCCCTCTCTCAAACTGCGACAACTGCGTATACTGTCTTCGAACACGGCGTAATGGCATGTCTACCTCAGCTCTTCCTTTGTAAATGATTCAGCACTCTCAAACAAGCTTTGGTTATCTGTTTTATACTCCACAGAGTACGACAACAGAGTACTCCACAACGCCCTCTACCAGCTATACGTAATGCGCAATCACGCTGCATTTCTAATCATTTGCATATCTCCCCGACATGTACCTTCATAGCAAGTTTCGTTACAATCCCGCAATTATTTCTTGGTGCGCTAATTTTTTTGTCCATGAGTATATTTGCCGGAGAGACTTAAATAACTTCAACCTGTTCTTATGCATCCTTTCACGTGTCTTAGAAATTTCATTTCTGAAGCTTGTATTTGGGTAATTCTTTTTTCCTTATGCCCAGCATTATGATCAACGGTGATATTGTCATTACCTCATAAAACTTTCATTACTATGTCTTTAGTTTGTTTGTTTGTTTTTTTTCCTTTCTAAGAACTTGTGCCATATATTCTTTGGAAGTTGTTGATTTTGTTCGCTGTCTTTGTCTTTTTTGGAAGTAACGTTGTATTGGAAATGTAAAACATGTTTTGGGATTTTCAATGACAATTTGAAAATGATTTTATGTTCTTATTGGTTAACTTCCAAGAATGCTTTTGGTTTTTTTATTGAAAAAATTATGTTATACGTGGAACTGAATTTGGCTTATAGACAGTTCTTTGAAATCTGTCTTCACTAACATATAATCACCTGCTAACATATCACTAACATATAATCCAAGATCTCGAAGATCGTGATCTGCTCGAGCTTTTTTTACTTCGCGATATCAAATGTCGTATATTCCAGCCCTATTATCGCCCACCGGATTCCAAATTGATTTAAAATGGTCATTTCGCGATTACCTACATCATTCAGAGCGATGCGAGAGAAATTATATTGATAAATATTTATAAATTATTACCTTTTCAACACTTTGATGAGTTATATTAGCTCATCATATTTTTGCTTTCATATCTTCATATTTCTGTTTTCTTACGGTTTGGCGCCGCCATCTTGCCATCATATACAAACGACGAGTCACGTTATTACTCACTAGTCTAAGTATTAGTTGTAAGTAGCAAATCGCGAGCAGTTCTTTAAAATCAATCGACTTTCGTATTTTTTGGGCGAAATTATGGTAAATTTTGCAATTCTACATTTACCGTATATGATCCAATAAACGCCGAGTCTCTTATTGTCGCCGGTCTCTAATAAGCGCCGGGCTGCAGAGGGGACACGGCCAAATAGTAGCCGGTCTCTAACAGTAGCCGGGTCTTTGATGTTTGCCTACCGGTACAAGCGTAAGCATCCGTACCTTTACAGTCGTGCGTAATACTTTATGGTACAATGCCTTTCAAAATATCGCCGAAACATTCATTTTCACATTGCCGTTAAGATTCGCGCGGTGGAATACCCGAAAGAAACTTCCGGTGAGGTGGCCGCCCGTCATAGCTAATTCGGACGACGAATAGCAGTGAAAGGTACGGAAAGACATTGCCATTTATCTTTAACGGTCTTATGTAGCATTAGAAAAGACACAACGACTAAAATCGTGAGTTTTTTATTTTCTATGTTCTATTATATTATGTCAATTATACGACGAAAAATAAAAAATTTTATTCGAAACAAACTACTTCCCTCTGTCGTTAAGTCTCATATTTGTGGTATTTTTCGACGTATACTACATTTCGCAAATTGCGATTTGCAAAAAATTCTAACATGATGGAAAAAAAACTAAGGTCATTTTTGGATTCAGTGCACAAACATACATAGGAAACAATCATCAAAAGTTAGAAAACAGAACAGGCTAGTGATCAAATGATAAGATGTCAATAGATTTCTTGGGAAAGTAGTGATTGTAGACATTACATGAGCATGCTTTGTATTGTCTGACTAGAAACTGTTCTAAATGACCAGTCCTGTACTGGAGTTTAATATATTTTGCTAGGTTACTTGTAAAGAAAGTTTAAAATTTTACACCGCCATGTATTGCATTAAAGTTGAAGAAATTGTGCAAGAAATTACAACCCAAACCTCCACTTAAGTTCTTAAGTGTCTGCAGCCAATAACTTCCTTGTTATTGATACAATTAAATTTGTTTAGATGCCGTCCTAGGGGAATATCATCTAGAATTTTGTGGTAGAAAAAGCTAGTTCTCTGGAAACACAAAGAAAGTAAAACCTTCTTGAAAATTAAGTGATTATGGTTCAAAGATTTTACCATAGTAATTACAAAACAAACTAGATTAGAAAGACCAGCCTGATTGAAGCAAAATAATGTTAGATTAACTATAATCTAATATACTGATCAAAAATAACCGGATTCGTACCCGAATCCGTAGTTAGACTTTCCCCGTAACACACACTCTAATAGTGGACATTAGTATGGGATGGATTCGCCTTTCGCCTTTAACACAGCCGTGATTCTACCGCGGAGACTTTGCACCAGGTGTCTGAACGTTTTCGGACGAATGGCGGTCCATTCTTTCTGAAGAGCTGCACCTGGGATCTAGAGCGAAGTAGACGTTGTAATTCCTCCCACAGGTATTCGATTGGGTTGAGATCGGCCTTCTGGGCAGGACAATCCAATTCCAGCTATTGTAATCCAAACCATTCTCTCAGACTTTGCTTTATGATAAAGGAGCATTTGTCATGCTAATAGAGGCAATGATCATCACCGAAGTCGTCCTCTACCTATGCAGTACGAAACTGATCAAAATGTCCTTAAACCCTTCTGCAATTACATTGTCATGCAATGGTACAAGAGGGCCGAGTCTATTCCTACTTCCTTCAAACTTCACTGTTGGCACTGTTGGCACTTCACAGGATGACACATATCGTTCCTGGGCATTCGCCACACTCAAACCTTATCATCCGACCGCCACTTGGTACAGCGTGATTCATCACTCCACATCACACATTTCTAGTAGCTTCGCTCTTTACACTACTACTGACTTCGCTTTAAGAGAGGAAATGTTGAGTTTGTGAGCGGCTGCTTGACTATAATTCTCCTGACTTCTCCAAGAATAGTCATGGAGCTGACTATACCATGACAATCGATGTCTGTCTATTTGCACGAACCATCTTCAACATTCGATGGTCCTGGTCTATTGGTATATGCGGCAACCCGGTCGCGGTTCTGTTGTGGTTGTGCCGTTTCCATTTCACAATCACGTCACAAACAGTTGATTTCAACAACTTAACAAAAGGTTAAAATATCCATGACAGATTTATTACCCAAGTAGCAGCCAAAGAGCCGTCGACGTTCAAAGTCACTGAGCTCTGCTGATACTTGGTATCAATGAACACACCTTTTTTGAAATGGTGCCTCTTTTTTAAAAGAACGTGGGGTCGCGTCGTCGTGTAGGCTTCAGTTCACTGCTGCAGAGGAGTGTCCGGATTTTTTGATTACTTAGTGTATCTACATTTTACCAATCTTGTAAATTCCACCATACTTTCTCAGTATTTCTTTCCATCTCTCCTTATTTCCGTGGGTAGGACAATAGATCTCCGGTCGCAGTCCTTGATTCTCTGCCACCCACATTCACTTTATAACATAACATAACATAACATAACATAACATAACATAACATAATTTTGTCAAGCAACATTTTTATATTATGAAACTAGCTGAGCCCGGCATGCGTTGCAATGCCACTCAAACAAAGAAAGGGCCCGCTGTCAGTCGGGATTAAATACTCAGGTCCTTGTATCGCCTTCCACCCAACCAAGTGTGGTGTCCGTGCGCCCCACAGGAAAGCGGATTTTTCACTGTTTGAATTAGACTTGTGGGCCCGAGAAACGTGCCCTAAATATAAGGTGTCGGTCGGGGGTGGGACACTTATGCCCTTGTAGCGCCTTCCCCCCACCCAAGTGTGGTGTCCCTGCCCCTTACAGGAGAGCGAATTTTTCACTATACACAATATTTGTGTAGTTCTCATTGTCACCACCAGGTGGATATTTGGCTATTTCAGGGATTTTATCCCTTGGGGGGGGGGGATCTAAGGTAGCCTATCTTTTCCGCAGAGTCCTAAAGAGTAATTCTGCAAAGTTTGGTCCAGATAGGTTAAAGGGCCTAGGAGTATAAAAAGGACAAAGAAAGAAAGAAAGAAAGAAAGAAAGAAAGAACATTCATTTTTATATATTTTATGAAATTATTTAAAATAAACCAAATTTTGTCTGCAAGAACAGAGAACTATATTAATTCAAGTGAAATATCCACATTTAGATATGGTTTATACATTGTAGTACTACCTATGCAAGTAGCAGTTTCTGTTTAAAACTGGAAATGAAGCTTTGTATGTCGAAAAATTACATAATTAATAATATCAGGTTATCAATTTTTTGAGTAACGAATTTCGTGTGCCATCTAGTAGTATCATAGAAAAGTTACTCTAAATAAAATTAAAATTTATTTTACAAAAGTTTGCTTATTTCAATAGGATGTCTTGTAAACACTTAGTTATTTTCCATTTATCATCGCTAGGATGAAGTAAAAGAGGATTTTATTTCATTTCAAGACTCGAATGTAAAATATAACCCAATGTTTTAATCCCACGAGTCTTTCATTAATTTTCGAACGAATCAAATCAATTATTGGATCATTATTTTCTCGGAAAATTTTACTGCTAACAAAGAAATAAATCAAATACATCCATATCAAATGCTGGTGTGAGATGAGACGGCTTTTTTTTTTCTTTATCCTTTTTTTCCTTGCAATCGAGAAAGGATTGCCGGCTACTGTTATATAGTTATCGGCTGTTGCTTTCCCCCGCTACACAAAATTCTCAGTGAGTACATATTTATATTTCCAGGATATTTTCAGGAAGCGTTTGTTTCTTGAAGCACTGGAAAACGTTACAAATTATATCCCTACCTAATAATGTCTGTCGATTTTTGAGTCGGGTTTTTTTTTTTCTTTTTCCTTTTTCTTCTTTCAATCCAGAAAGGATTGCTGGCTACCGTTGTATAGTTATCGGCTGTTGCTTTCCCCCGCTATACAATAAAATTCTCAGTGAGAACAGATATTTATTGTAGCTGATATTTTCACGAAGTGTTTATTTCTTGAAGAACTGGAAAACATCCCGACCTTGTAATATCTGTCGACTTTTGCTTATAGCTAATTGATCTTTGGTTCGCATGTTTCTTCAACTACTGTCTGGTGCACTTCCAGGAGTGATTAAGAGTAGTCTTTTCCTTGTATGACAAACAATCTTTCTTGGTGGATAGTTTAATCACATCATTACACCCACAGCAGATTTTTCAGCAAAAATGAAATTAGAATTGTCCATTATTGGGCATTCTAAACTCAAATCATATTTGCAAGAAAAACAAATCAACGAAATGGTACAATTGATGGTTGTTTTATATAAATTAACTTGTTAAAACTGCAAAATCATTCTTCATAGACCTTTTCACCATGAGCTATAACATCACAGTTCAAACCATGAGATGTAACATCACAGTTCAAACCATGAGATATAATATCACAATTGAAACGAATATTTTCGAAGAGGACAGTACCACAGTAAAAGATTATCTTCCTTGAGGGGCACAAAAATAAAAATAAATATAAAAAAATATTTTAAAGAAGTTCAAGAAAGCCTATTTTATTTTTATTTTTTCCTGTTGTTTTGAGAATTTTAGCAAAAATATTTTAAAAAAGCGAATTACATTTTTCTATATATTTCAGGTTCTTATTACCATACCATCGTAGTTCTCTCCAGATCACAAGAGCTATTGATTTATATGTTAGAGTATAAAATTTTTTATATAAGATAAAAAAAAAAATTGTACGTTTGCAGTCCTACTTAATAAATTTAGTTTCAAATATGTGAAATTAGAGCTTTGAAAATGAACAACTTCACTGAGGAAATCAGCAGCTCTAGTGATCAAGTACAGCGTGAAATGGCAGAAGACAACAAACCTAAAAAGTTATGCAAAAATATGCTTGCTTCATAATCATGTTTTTTTCCTAAAATTCTCAAAAACTTTCGACTGAATCACCCTATTTTTAAATTGTGTTCCAAAACACCCTCATTCACCTTACCTTTTTTCTTTTCAATATGATAATTTTGGTGTCGCGCTCCCCTTAAGCCCATTTCACACTGATCCGATCGATTTTCGGATCCATGTGCAATGGGCTTTAGTGCCTTCCTAAGTGCTTTCGAATTTCATTCGTCTCTATGAAGAATTGTGTTGAATGTGAAATTTGTAGTACTTTACAGCTATAATAAACAGCCGTTTGATAAGCAGTTATTGATATTTATTGTTATATGTTGTTGTTTACAGTTTCTTTTTATTGCAGTAATATATCAGACTATATAATAGTTTGCTACTAAGATAGAACTCGTTTAATCTTTATCCCAAGATTACAGGCTGTTTTCTTCGTCTCTTTCGTTTCACACTAGGTATACTGTAGTGTATACAGTAGAGGAAGGTGACTTTATTTCGGATACCATTTTGTTTTTAATGTAAAGAATTTAAAATAATGAAGTTTGGGTTAAGAATTTTACTTTGTTTTCTTCTATAAATAACATAATTTTAGATCCCGAACTGATAAGTATCCATTATAAAAAATAGATAGTGTAATTATTTTTTTTGCAAAACATTGCTGTTTTTGTTGTGAAGCAAATGGGGTCTTAATTTCGGATACATAAGAATTTCAGGGTAATAATTATGATAATATAATTAAATGAAACATACGATGCAAATACAGTAAGTTATTTATTTGAGTAATGACTTTATGACATTCTAATGAAATTAACGACATTATACATTAAAAATAATGAAAGGAATATAAAAATAAAAATATCAAAAGGATTCTTCAAGGGCCACTTTGTACGGAGACCCAAGGTTTTTTCGCTGCGTTTCACAGTCAACGTTTCTTGACCTTAAAAAAATTGAAAAACGTTAAACCGATTTTTCAAATCAAATAAAAACACAAATTCCAATCAAAACAAAACCTATTTTCATGTTGCACCATTGACTATCCGAAATTAGAACGTTATGACAAATATTTTTGAATCAACATTTGAAACTAACCTTAAAATCATACACAACGATGCGACTTGTCACTTAAACTACATTTTACGAACTTCATTATACACTGTAAAACAAATTATTAGAACTTACCACTTGTGCTCCAGCTGTGTTCGAAGTTGACATCTTCAAAAAGTCACTTTTTGGAATATTTTTAAATTATTTATTGTTGCGTACATGCAGATCAAAGACTCACGACGACAAGACAGATTACATTTGGTGGCCAGTGCTTCCGCTCATGGAAGACACTAATGCAATCTGCTGACCGATATGCGATTTATCACGCTATCCGAAATTAAGGCACCATCCGAAATACGGTCACCTTCCTCTACATTATTGCTGTAATATGGTTATTTAAATGTGTATTTTTAGCGTTGTTCTACATGTTTATATGTAATTAACTTCGAAAATATGTGGATGTACGTATGACAGTAATGTATACTGTACACATATAACTTCCGTAATACTATGAAATGCACTGTGCATGACTTTATGCTTACCATCAAATCAACTTAACTCGTAGTGAAATCGATGACGGTCTATATATCTAAAATTGATGATGAATCCCCAAAATTGCAGCAACCTTTATCTGCATTTGCAGAATAACGCCGCTGTATCAAGTCACAATAACTTTATTTTCCTTGCGTATGACTGTGAATACGGTAACTTCTATGTCGTGATATGGAAGAAAATATTGATAATATTCATTAAATCTCGTATTCATCCACCACGTAATCGTTTTGTATGTCCAACTACATAACTTTACAAGCATTCAATTTAGATTTCGCTTCCGAGCTATCAATAAGTGGTTGTGTTGGACGTTTTTTTAGTTTAATTTTTCAGGAAAAGGGAACAAAAAAACAATTTTATTAACAGCAGAACTTTGTGAAACTGGGGGAGGGGTGTTGACCCATAAAAATACCTATTCCTACGTTGTTTCGGACTCACGATGGTAAAATCCGTTTGTCGATCCTGCCCTACGATCGGAAGTTGTTAGGGGTGCCTAGACACGCACGGATGGATCAACAGTACAAACGCAATAGCTCCCTAATGGGTCGATAAAAATTGAAGCAGGGATAGTATATTCAGGCAATAAAATAACACACATTCTCTTGTCGTGATTGTTTATTATTTGACCTTTCAAATGCTATTGATACAGCCCGATAAGATCATTTAATTACATTGAAATTTATTGAAAATCTTTCTCTTTGTTTTTTTGTTTGTTTTTTTCAAAGTAAAAATCCGAAATTCTTTTCAAAAAAATATTCGCAAAATTCTACAACTTTTCTAAATGCTTAATGTATTTATATTGTAAATGTTACTGTAGACGGATATTTCACGGACTGTCATTTTTTTTCACTAATATCAGAATATCCCTGTTACTAATAGTTCCAACGGAACTACCTGCGATTTCCTGAAACAGTGAAGACAATAGCGGAAGTATGATGAAACGAATATATTTGAGAAAACATGATATCTATAGAAGAGAAACGAACTTATTTCGCTTAATATTTATATTTTAAAGACAACAACGAATAATTTGTGTTAAAAAACTAAATAAAAAGCAAATATATTTTATCTCTTATAAGAAATATATAGAATCATTTTGATTTGGAAAACAATGCTAATTGAGTTAACTGTGACTGCCATTGAAAGTGTGATTTCACGACTACAAGCTCTGTTTCTCTCGCCATCGATATCAGTAGAGTAGCAGACAGTAGAGTAATACCTCAGACGAACTGTGGTAAAAGAAAAAAGCAGATCGGAAAAAACTGGGAATAAATCGAAACATTGAAAAATAAATTTCTTGTTGAAAAGAAAAAGATAAATAATAAATAAAAGAATATTTTCAAAGTTAATTACTGAATTTCGCAGTTATTTTAATTTTTACAACTGGTTGACCCGTGCGAATAATTCGCAACAAAAAAAAACACCTTTTAGAAATAATAAATAAATTCAAAAGCTGTCGTGCATGTTAGTTAAACACATTGTCAATAGATGGCGCCTTCTCCGTTTGTACAAAAAAGTTCACCCGTGCGAATTATTCGCATGGTATCTTGATCAGTCACCGAATGGTAATGTGGAAATAAAGAAATGAACAGATTGGCAATAGATGGCGGATTCTATATTTTTATAAAAATATTTTTAAAATATTGTTTTTTAACAAAAATATTAATTTTAAAGAATTTGTTTATATTTCGTCATTAGCGGTGAACGTAATCTTCAAATGATATCTCAATCATTAATTTTATATTATTTCTCAAAGGTGTTTTTTTTTTTATTTCAATTAATACCTATTAAGGGAAATAAAAAAAAACCACCTTTGAGAAATATTATATTTGAAGTTGAGAAATGTTTATGTTTTTTATTGTAATAAATCGTTTATTTTTATCAAAATATAATTCTTTTGTCTTTTTATCTGTTCTTATTAAATAAACGATGAAATATCATTTTAAAGTGCATTTTTGTTTAAAAAAAGGATGTATTTGAAGTTTAGGAGGCTATAGCATTATTTCGAATGTTGTTTCGCTTTCGAAAGATAAGTCGCTTTTGTTATAGCGTGTCTACATTTTTATAAACAGGATTTTAAAGTAAAGTTTTTTAATGAAAACATTAATTTCAAACAATTTCTTTATTTTTCGTCATTTGCAGAGAACATAATCTTCAAAATGATGTCTCAATGATTGATGTTGATGAAGTATTAAGGGTGTTATGGCGTACCGACACAAAAAACCTTTGAGAAATAATATATAAGGATAATCATTTCTAAGTATTCAATATTTTGTGTTATTATTCGAGATAATTTAATAAATGAGTTTTCGAATCTTATTTATATTTGATAATATTTTGTATTTAGAAAAAAAAAAAACAACATCATTATTTAATATTACTATTATTGCAATTACCATTTTTAGATTTAAAATATTACTCTTGTTATTTTGGAGAGCTCATTGCAAATTAATAAAAAAATCATTAAAAAAATTAATGGTAAACATATAATATTTGATAGTTGATGTTAGGCATATATTGCTATTATGGTTATAACGAAATCATAATATAAAGTCAATAAAAACATTTTTGAATGATTCTTTACGATATATTTTATTCTCTATAAAAAATAAATTTAATTTAATAAAGACAAATACCTAATGTATATAAATATTTTATTTTATTTTTTTAATGACAACAATTTTCGCGATCTTTTTTATTCCTAGACAATGTCCAGATCAAAACACGGTTAGAAACGCTCTGTTACTGCTTTAACAGTTTTATGAAAGCTGAGATCACTGTAAATCTGAAACATAGCCTTGCTTATCACTAGTTTACCTATGTGTTATATATAAGTAAAATCATATTTATCAAAAACATTGAAATAACTAAAAAAATTATTGAACAACCAAAATTACAGCGTTAGTGGTTAAGCGTCTCTTTCCATAGCCTTTAAGTTAATATTTATTGGAGCAAAAGAGTGGGTGAAAAGCCATTCACAACAAAAACTTATAGTATCACCGAATACGAGTGAACTAAAGAAAATCTGCGAACTTTAAATCAAAGGCATTTGACTATTATAACAGAGATGGGTTATTAAGTAACACATTATTATTAATCTTAAGTGAACTAAAGACAGTTGGGTGAAGAAAGTTAAAGAAATTAATTATATTTGTATCTAAATTTTTTTACAGAATTTTATAAGAGATTGTTTGTTGTAGTTTGTAGTTACTTTTCAGGTTTATCTTTATTTGCTTAATTATAATTATAACGGGGGGTTATTTTGGTGATGTACATTTCATAAAAAATGACTAGTCACGAAATTACATTTTTTGAATCTTTTTATTCTTATATTATCTGATAAATAAATGTGTTATATTTAGAAAATGGATTTAGACCCAATCATTCTTATATCTGTTAAAATATTTCTATATTTTCTTCTCTATATTTCTATCCTCTCAACGAGAATTTTCTTCAGGACAAAAATAAAATTCTTTCTTACATTTCAAAAACAGAAATGTAACATAATAATCAAAATAAAAGAATACAATAATGTTACAACATAATATCTTATCATTATTAATTAACAATTAAATAAACGCAATCACAATAAAAGAATATAGTAACATTACTTCACAACTTCTTATCATTATTTATTAACTGCAATCACATTTTTTGAGAGTATAGAAATACAGAGAAGATGTAAAGATGTTGTGAAGATTTAAGGAGCGATGATTTCATTTAATTTAAGTGTAGAAGAGTTAACATGTTACGAGTTAACTTAATTAAGTTGGGTGATGACGATAAATTTGTAGGATATATCCTCAAAATTCTTGTTTCTTTGGTGCGGAAGTAGATATACGGCCGTACGTGGAGTTCTCTGTCAGGAAATGTTGACGGGAAAACCTTGGGCCCAGCAGAATGCCCCTTTTACCCAATGACAGTCGCATAACGTCTACGGAATAGGTTGTAAGTACGGGTTTGATGCACGGGATTATTTGACCGTTCCAAGGACTCTGGGGACGGAGATGAGGTAGTTCTTATATTTGGTTTTATTAGATCATGGGGATACTGACACTCTTCAGGAATTCTATTTGAGAACCTTATTCTTTCCATTTCATTTTGTATTTTATTATTTTCTCTGTATTTGACTGGACATCTAGTTCCTTTCTTAAGTAATCATTTCTGATTGAACCTGTTCTTATGCATCCTTTCACTTGTCTTAGAAATTTCATTTCTAAAGCTTGTATTTGGTTAATTCTTTTTCCACTATGCCCAGCATTATGATCAATGGTGATACTGCCATTACCTCATAAAACTTTCATTCCTATGTCTTTAGTTTGTTTGTTTGTTTTTTCCATTCTAAGAACTTGTGCCACATATTCTTTGAAAGTTATTAATTTTAATCGCTGTCGTTTGTTTTTTCGGAAGTAACGTTGTATTGGAAATGTGAAACCTGTTCTGTGATTTTCAATGACAAATTGAACTTCCAAGAATGATTTTTTTCTTTTGGATTGATATTTTTAAGTTATGTGTGGAACTGAATTTGGCTTACAGACAGTTCTTCTGAAGTCTGTCTTTACTAACCTGATCGACCGTAAATAGGATTAAATTTAAGTAAAATTGATCTCATTTTTATACTTGCTTATACTTTTTCTCTGCATTTTTGATTGGTGAGATATTACACTCTTGTCTTATTCCTTTATATTAATTCTTTTTTTCGGCCTCCTTATTAATTTTGGACTTTCGTAAAGGTTGTACATGCTTTTTATAGATGTGTGAACCACATTTTTCCATTATATACCACAGTATTTAACTGATATTATCAAAGCTTTGTCATTATCGATATATGCTAAATGAGTTGTACCAATTTCGTTTTATTATTTTTTAAACACTTATTTAAACATACATAAAACTTACTTTTAAAAATGGTTCTTTTTCACAGTTAGACCGACAGTTCATGGATCATTCACATCAGTTTTTGGAATTACAAGCATTTGCTCTGAAACTCTTTTTCACATTTCTTAGGAAACAATTTGCAGATTGTTTTAGTAGATGTACTTTTTCTTTCTATGCTTCTGAAACTTTATTGCGGGTCAAAGTTGACCGATGATTTAGTTTTTTTTGTTTAATTTTTCAGGAAAAGGGGACAAAAAAAACCCAAGCTATTTTATTAATAGCAAAACTTTGGTAACGGGGGGGGGGGAGGCGTTGACCCCTAAAAATACCTGTACCCATGTTGTTTGGGCCTCTGAACACTATGGTGAAATCCGTTTCACGATCATCCACTTCAATTGGAAGTTGTTAGGGGTGCGTAGACACGGACGGACGGACGAAAAGGACCAACGCAATAGCTACCGATTTTCGTCGCCATCACAATAGCTCCCAAATGGGTCGCTAAAAATGGAAGCAGTGAGCACTATTGATAGCTCAGAGGCGAAGTCTTTTGTTTACTTTGGTGCCTTTTTGGTTTATTGATTAATTTATCACTTTAAAATTTCTTTGTAATTCAGACTCTTTTCTTTGGAAACTGAGTCACATGACTTAGCCTACGTGTGTTTGTGTTTCTCTAATTACTTTTCTACAGTTTGCTGGATTTCCTTGAAACTTGTCGTGCATATTTAAGGACTAG
>JAFIDM010013416.1:94320-106220 GCA_023159025.1 Thereuonema tuberculata
TAAAAAATCAATGGTAAACATTAAATATTTTATTGCTGACGCCCATATTGCTATTATGTTTAGAACGAAATCACAATATAAAGTCAATAAAAATATTTTTGAATGATTCTTTACGATTTATTTTATTCTCTAAAAAAAAATAATTTAACTTAGTAAAACACAAATACATAATTTTAATATTAACAATTTATTTCATTTTTTAATTACTTTTTATTGCAGGGCAATATCTTGATCAAATCTAAAAAATTAACTTCTACACAGTTTAATAGGGTGGCTGTTGAGCGTCTCTTTCCATAGCCTTTAAGTTGATATTTCACAATCAGAATGACCTGTTTTAAAGATTAAAATTCGTTATTAAATTTGTAGCAAATTTTATTAACTTTTAAATTCAATAAAACGTTTACGCGTTCTATAGGTATTTATTTGTTTTATGGTTTTATTCTAAGATGTCATTTTCATCGGAAACTCGAAATTTTTTTCGAGAGATGCTAGCATACAGGTTCTTCAAGATGCTTTAGCATGCTATTAATCGAACTAAAAGGAGACACAAAAAGAGGCAAACAACGGAAAACGAAACGAATGTATATGTTTAGAAAGTAACTTACAAACTTTAAACATTGTAATATTTTCTATACTGTAATGCCTTTTCAGGAATTCTATTTGAAACCTTATTCATTCCGTTTCATTTTGTATTGTATTATTTTCTCTGTATTTGCCTGGACATCTAGTTCCTTTCTTAACTAATCTCTAATTCAACCTGTTCTTATGCATTCTTTCACGTATCTTAGAAATTTCATTTTTGAAGCTTGTATTTGGTTCATTGTTTTTTCCTTATGCCCAGCATTATGATCAACGGTGATACTGCCATTACCTCATAACACTTTCATTACTATGTCTTTAGTTAGTTTGTTGATTTGTTTTTTTTTTCCTTTCTAAGAACTTGTGCCACATATTCTTTGAAAGTGGTTGATTTTGTTCGCTGTCTGTCTTTTTTGGAAGTAACTTTGTTTTGGAAATGTGAAACCTGTTTTGTGATTTTCATTGACAAATTGAAAATGATTTTATGTTCTTATTGGTTAACTTCCAAGAATGCTTTTGGTTTTTTGATTGATATTTTTAAGTTATACGTGGAACTGAATTTGGCTTATAGACAGTTCTTTGAAATCTGTCTTTACTAACATATAATCACCTACTCGTTTGTAAATAGGGTTATACAGTCAAACTCGGCTATATCGGGATCTTTTGGATCCGAGATCTCGAAGATCGCGATCTGCTCGAGCTTTTTCTACTTCGCGATGTCAAATTTCGTATATTCGAACCCTATTATCGCACACAGGATTCCAAATTCGATTTAAAATGGTAATTTCGCGATTACCTACATCATTCAGAGCGATGTGAGAGAATTTATATTTATAAATATTTATAAATCATTACCTTTTCAACACTTTGATGTGTTATATTAACCAAAATCTTCATATTTCTGTTTTCTTACGGTTTGGCGCCGCTATCTTGGCATCTTATACAAACGACGAGTTTGTAAGAAATTGGTTAAAAAATTATATTAATAAAATTAAAAATAAATATTATAATAATAAAATAAATAAATATAGTGGAACAAAAGAAGTTTGGAATATTATTAATATTGAAATTAAACATAAAAACAACACAGTGAAGAATAATTGTTTTCAAAAATTGAAGACAAAATATAAAATTGAAGAAATTTTTAGAAACCTAAAAATTAGTTTTACAAAAAATCATTTTCATTATGACAAAATGAATAATAATTTTACATTCTGTAATGAGAAATCATCTCACATGGATTCAATGGTATATTTTCTTCCAAATTTTGATGAAATTAAAAAAAAATAAAACATTAAATAATTAAAAAGTCTTGTGGTTTTGATTACATTAAAATTATGGAAATTAAAGAATACAGTGAGTATCTTGCTTCTTTAATTTTTGTATTACTTGACTTAATGTTAAATTTGGGTACATTTCAAAATTCTTGGAAAATTGCCAAAATTATTCCATTACCTAAAAGTAGTAATATTAAAAATTTTAATAATTATAGACCTACATTTATTTTTTCTAATGTTTCGTAAATTTTTGAAAAATATCTTGCAAATTCAATTTATCAAATGGAATTCATAAAAACATAATTAATAAAAATCAATTTGCTTATCAAAAAAATAAAAGTAATTCATTATTATTAAATGATCTAACTAATATATTAAATAAAAATCTTAATAAAGCTATTATTAGCTTAATAATTTTTACAGATTTCACTAAAGCATTTGATAGTATAGATCATAAATTATTAATACATAAACTTGAGAATATTGGTATTAGATAAAAGTTTTAAAAATTAATGGAAAACTATTTGCAAAATAGAAAATTTAGAATTAAAATTGAATGCTTTAATTTAAAAAGAGGAGTTCCATAGGGATCAAATTTAGGACCGCTTCTTTTTATTTATATACAAATTCAATGTTTGACAATATATTGCATTCAAAAGTCTATTCTTATGCAGATGATGTCCTATTACTTAATGATAATGATAATTTAATAAGTGCACGATTTCAAATACAGAAAGACTTAAACTCTTTTATTTCTTGGTCAATTGCTAATAAAATGACAATAAATCTTAATAAAACAAAATTACTAATATGACTTCATTAATTACATTAGGCGTATCCATATATAATACGAATGTGACAGTTACTATTAGAAATAAAAACCACAACATCTTCTCTTCTTCTTAAACATAGCTATATTTCGCACATGACACTTTATCTGCTTCTTCAGGCTTATTGATACCCAAGTATTTTTGTACTTGTATTTTTTCAATTTTTTTACAATTTCATAATTGATAGAATTAAAAATTCCTTAATATCTAATATCATGTAGAATAATCTCTACATTAACAATTACCGGTTATTGATAAAGTGTCATCTGCGAAATATAGCTGTTTAAGAAGAAGAAAAGATGTTATGGTTTTTATTTCTAATAATAACAGTCACATTCGTATTATAAATGGATACGCCTAATAAAATTACTAATAGTTAAAACAAAAAATAAACCGTTAATTGTAAATGTAGAAATTATTCTACATGATATTAAATGTAAAGGAATTTATAATTCTAATCAATTATGTAATTGTGAAAACATTGAAAAAGTTTTTATGCTTAATATAATATTACTGTAATTGTTGTTTGACTAGCAAATATTATATGTTTTAATATTTATATTTTCAGCACCTGCACCACAGGATTTCTTATTGAAAACCTAGCAGGACTGTAATTTAAAATTCCGAAAAAAAAGAAATAAAGAAATAAATTAAATAAATTTCCTTGTATGACAAACATTCTTTCTTGGTGGATAGTTTAATCACATCATTACACCCACAGCAGATTTTTCAGCAGAAATCAAATTAGAGTTGTCCATTATTGGGCATTCTAAACTCAAATCATATTTGCAAGAAAAATAAATCAACGAAATGGTTCAATTCATGGTTGTTGTTGAGAAAATATATAGGTGAGAGGGTCTGGCTGACACGGCCATAAAAAGGACGAAAAGACAGTCCAATAATCTGACCATTTAAAGCTCAAATCTTTTATTTAAGAGCTTATCTTCTTTGAAAGGATTAAAAACAAAAAATATTTGAAAGTTAAGAGTTCAAGAAAGCCTACTTTATTTTTTTTCTCTCTTGTTTTGAAAAGTTTAGGAAAAACAGTAATAAAAAGCGAATTATATTTTTCCATATATTTCAGGTTCATACTGCCATACCACCATTAGACCTTCTTCCGATCACCAGAGCTTTGATTTGTACCTTAGAGAATAAAAAAATTATATATAAAGTTAAGAAATATATATATACTGGTTAGAACCCCGATTATCCGCGGAATTGGGTGATAAGGGTACAGCGGATAGTAAAAATCGCGGATAACCCGAAAAAAGACTAAAAATGAGGTGTAAACACGAAAAAAAGATATTTCAACTTAAAAACTACGTTTTATTATGCAAAAAACATACTATGCTAAACTTTTAAAATATGTACAGTACAGGAGAAACCTTTCAGCAGAGCAAGAGCCTGCCACTCATCCACAAATTCCGAGAAGGCCTATGGGATTACGATGCACAATAAACCTGTGAGTAATTTTCGACCTTCATAGTGTAGGACCTATTGTACTTACCCTGTTGTTGGCTTCGATTAAAATGTTTTTTTTTGAGGTTGGTGATTAAAAAAATTTTTCGCGGCACTCGCGGATGATCGGGGCTCTACTGTATATACTTTTTCAGTCCTTCTTAATAAATGAGTTTGAAATCAGCAGCTCTCGTGATCAAGCACAACGTAATACAGGTACTCCTCACTTTATAACCGAGTTTCATTACGACGATTACGTCGTTAAGCGAATTGGTCGATAAGCGAGGAGCTTGCACCGGGAATCGTTGTAAAATTATAAAATTATAAAAATTACGCAACAGACTTCAAATTTATTCATAAAAAGACATGCATATGTATATATCATTTGTTTATTTGGTTATCTGGAGCTGTAGAGGGTCCAGGTAAGGGAGATGACGACGATGAAATAGAAGTTGTACCCATCAGGACGGAGGTCATAAGAGCCAGTGTCGTTAAGCAGATAGGTCGTAAAGTGAGGAGTACGTGTATGGCACTATGAACCTAAAAAATTATGCAAAAATAAGCTTGCTTCGTAATGATGTTTTTTTCCTAAAATTCTCAAAAATAAGCAGAAAAAGAAATAAGGTGGGCTTTTATGAAGTCTTAAAACTGCTTTCAAATATTTTTTTTTTCTTCAAAGAAAAAAAATGACAACAAGCGCTTGCTGTAGCATTCGGATATTCTAAAACGTTAACAGCAATCGGTCGTTTGAACCATGACATCCTATCACTTTTTATGACGCCACCATTCAGTGTGCGATTTGATTTCACCCCCCTGGCTTGGACCATCCCAACCTCTGGATTTGAATTAAGGTATCTCTGCCAGGGATAATTATTTCCCACACACTGGATATGTTAAATTTACATAAATATTTAAATGTTAGATAAGAATCTTAGTTTAGCTGAAACAAAATTCAAATTCGTATTTTTCTGGAATAGTAATTTATCTGTCTTTATTTCTTCTGCTCTTTATTGACTAATCAAAGGAACAAGTTATAAATTGTAACAGTTTCAAATCTGCTTTTTAGTTCTATAATGGTCCTCCACTAAAATATTGCAGAAAAGTTTGCGACAAAATAGATCAAGTCTAAACATCATAGTGCTCTGGATAAACCGTCAGGAAAACCACCAAACCAGCCGGAACAACATTCATCTCATCTCTTTTTTTTATTTTCTTTTTTTGGAAACCATATAATTTGATGTTCTTAGTGATAAGCAATCGTTACAACAATAGGGATCAGTAAGTATGTGGTTAGTTTCCTTGCATTTACGAAGGAAGGGGTTGGATCCTCTACCAATTATTACAGATTGAGAAAAATTAATTTTCTGTTTATGTTTGAGGGTGTGCAAAGCTGTGTTATAATTAAGATCCCGGCAGCCTCTTTTAACTTTTTAAATAATTTTTAGCACAATTAAAAAAAAAAAAACCAAGTACAGTGCAACTTGGATAATGCGAAGCTGAAGGGACCACTACAAAACTTCGAATTATCCACAACTTCGAATTAAACAAGTTACATCTTTTAACTTTAATTTCAGGTCCACTGAATGCTTGAAAAGATTATTCTGTCAATAAGTAAATATTTATTCAGAAAGATCATGGTATGAAAGACTTAAGCACTGTATGTATGTAAACAAAATAAGATTTTGCACGTAAGCTACATATTACTTAAGCTACATATTACATTCAATACAGAAAATTATAGTTTTTCAAAAAATTGTGCAATGTCTGATTGTTTTGTAGAATTCAGTCACTTAAGGTTAGCAAAATCATCAAGCATGTTTAGTGAACGGAAAACAGCTTCACTTACGTTGGTTTGTCCTTCAATGTACCGACGAAATTCGGCGCTATCCCGTACTCGTTGGCGATTTGGCATTTCTTCTTCACACCCTTTTCCACCTCGCGAATGACGGAGACCTTTTCAGCGAACGTTAAATTCTTGTACACGCGTGGTTTACTGAAAGACATGGTGACACTGACAGCAGGAAGCTCGAATGACGTCTGAAGCGTCAAGTGTCGAATGGCGTCACGTGTCGAACGGTGGCGGGAAGGGATTTCAGTTGTCACGTGTCGAATTTCTTAACAATGAAACGCCGAAAAGTCGTTATGGTTCGAAATTTTTTATAAAAAACTTCGAATTAAGGAAGTTGAACATCGAATTATCCACGATTTTTTAACATTGATTTAATAAGAAATTCAAGGGACTAAGAGAAATCTTCGAATTAACCACGATTTCGATTTAAAGACGTTCGAATTATCCAAGTTCCACTGTATATAATAATAGTTATTTTAAATATGGAGATATGATTTATAAACAAAATAAGGGTTTTCCAAAGGGTAGCCCTATTTCAGGCAGTATGTGTAATATATTTATGAATTGGTTTGAAGCGTTTTATATTAAAAAATAGAAAGGTGCAAGTGTCCTTTATAGACATTATGTAGATGACATTTTAGTAACATTGGTGAGTTGTTGTGCGCACGCCCACGAAGGTTTTTGAATTAGAACACTGGGCCTTTATATTTAGGGCCCTTTCTCTGCCCCCCCCCCCCCCAAGTCTACTGCAAATAAAAATTCGCTTTCCTATGGAAGGAGGGATACCACAATTGGGTGGGGAAGCCGACACAAGGGCCTAAGTGTCCCAACCCCGACCGACACCTGGCGCTTATATTTAGGATCCTTTCTCGGGCACCAGTAATCAAACTTAAGATCTTTGAAGGATAATGCAAAAACTGAAAAATCCTCTCCCCTATGGGGGGTTGGCAGGGACACCACACTTAGGTGGATGGAAAGCGGCGTAAGGACCTAAATGTCCCACCCCAACGGACACCGGGCCCTTTCTTTCTTTGAGTGGCATTGCAACACAGGCCGGGTAGAGCTATCATATATATATATACATATCTTATGATATATACATCATTTAGATATATATATATATGAATGTGACGTAAATGATGCATATCCATGTGAATTCCTCATTAACTTTTTAATTGCAATATATTTTTTAATTACATAATTTGGGGCCGCTGGCTGAAGCCCCTCCCCCCTTTAATACACCATGTGTGTTGAGGACGCTGAGCATCGCTATAATCATTCCCAGTGGACGACTGAACTGGACAGACGATGTGATCAAGACAAGAACGATCATGTGAGTCTCTGTCGAAAGTGTGGCATTTACCAGATTCTAAAATTTTATTGTATTCCCAAGGTTAATATATATTATTAACCAGTATTATTATTATTATTATTATTATTATTAATTTCTCTACAGACAGTATATATAGTATATAGACAATTTTTTCATTTATTGTGGGGGGGGGGGGGGCGTTTTTGAGCATCCTCGTTCAAGTGTACCATTTGCACCTATGATTTCGAAGTTGTTTTTTTGTTGTTGTTTATTTTTCAGGAAAAAAAAAACCAAATCATTTTATTAATAGCAGTAATTTGGTAATTGGGGGTTGGGGGGTCCATAAAAATACCTATTCCTCTTTTTGTTTGGGCCTCAGAACACGATGGTGAAATCCGTTTGTCGACCCTGCCCTTCGATCGGAAGTTGTTAGGGGTGCATAGACACAGACGGATGGACGAACAGTACAAACGCAATAGCTACCGATTTTCATCGCTATTACAATACCTCCCAAATGGGTGGCTTAAAATTGAAACAGTGATGGTATCTTCAGTCAATAAAAGATCACACATTCGCTTTTCGTGATTGTTTATTATTTGACTTTTCAACATATGCTATTATTACAGCCCGATAAGGTCATTTAATTAAATTGGGATTTATTGAAAATCTTTTTTTTTTTTATTTTTCAAAAGTAAAAATCGGAATTTCTTTTCAAGAAAATATTTGTAAAATTCTACAACTTGCTTTAATGCTATTATGTATTTATCGTATTTATATTGTATACGTTGCTGATGAGTAATATTTCACAGACTGTGATTTTTTTTTTCACTGATATCAGAAAATCCCAATTACTAACAGTTACAATCGAACTGACTGTGATTTCCTGAAACAGTGAAGACATCTAATGAAAGTATGATGAAACGAATATATTTGTGAAAACATGATATCTATAGAAGAAAATCAAACTTATTTCGTTTAATTTTTACATTTTAAAGACAACAACGAACAATTTGTGTGAAACTCTAAACAGAAAGTAAACATAGTTCATCTCTTATAAGAAATAAATATAATCATTCTGATTTCTAAAACAATGCCAATTGAGTTAACTGTGACAGCGTAGGAAAGTGTGAGTTCACGACTAAACGCTCTCTCTCTCGCCGTCGATATCAGTACCAGCACCTTCAATATAGGAGGTGCTGTCAGTACAGTAGAACTGCAATGTCAGTAATACCTCAGACGAACTGTGGTAAAAGAAAAAAACAGATTGGAGAAAGCTGGGGATAAATCGAAACATTGAAAGATAAATTTCTTGTAATAAATCAATGAAAGGTAACTGATATTTTCAAAGTAATTACTGAATTTAGCAGTTATTTTAATATTTTACATGAACCATTTATAAATATCCAATTTTGTATGTTATTATTTGAGATAATTTAATAAATGAGTTTTCGAATGTTATTTATATTTGATAATGAAATTTATATATATAGAAATGTATTTAAAAAAATAATATATCTACCATTATTCAATATTATTATTATTATTACTGTTACCATTTTTAGATATAAAATATTATTATTATTATTTTGGAGAACTCATTGTAAATTGGTAAAACAAAAACATTAAAAAATCAATGGTAAACATTAAATATTTTATTGCTGACACCCTTATTACTATTATGGTTATAATGAAATCACAATATAAAGTCAATAAAAACATTTTTGAATGATTCTTTACGATATACGTTATTCCCGAAAAAAAAAGAAATATTTTAATAAAGACAAATACATACCGTATTGTCCGGCGTATAAGACGACCCCCAATTTTTCCAATGAAAATATAGAGTTTGGGATATACTCGCCATATAAGACTACCCCTCTTCCAATGCACACCAAATGAAAATTAAAAAAACATCAGATTTGACATCATTTAAAAAATTACAATAAGATTAAGAAAATCATGGGGACAGTTTATAAATTAAAATGTAGAACATGCGGAGCCGTATACTTTGGAAATTCAGGACTAATGCTAGAAGAACGAATAGAAGAACACGTAACAGCTTTCACGAACAATCGACTTAAAGTATCAAACTGGGCAGAACACTGCATCACAAACAACCACAACCCCGACCCGAAAGTCACAATTCTCTACAAAATTCAAAACAAACATACTAGGTACCTAATCGAAGCATGTGTCATAAAAACCTTCCAATGCATAAATAACGACAAAGGGTACATGGTTAACCCGAACACACTGTCGTATTTCCAGGACATGACAAAAAATCAGAGAGAGAAATTTCAGTGAACCAATTCCTTGTTAGCAACAATTGGCTGTGTTAAATTGTTACATTGTTAGTAAATATAGGTTGTGTTAAATCATTAACAATTGATTTTATAAAAATGTCTTTAATTATTGTAATATAATATGTCTGTATCGTGCAAACCAGTGAATGCAATGGAAGTTAATCTTTGTTATTTAAAACGGTTTAAAAAAGCGGGAAGATGGTATTCTCCGCGAAATATCACCATTAATAAAATGAAATTTATCCGTAGATGGAGTTTTCTAACATCAGATTTGATTTCAATATGGTAATTTTAATTCAAATGCTTATGACATGCAGATACTTAGCAGGAAAACTGTCACTTATAAACATAACGCTGTTTGTCATCAAACATGTAAACATAAATCAGTGCAAGTGGATTAAACTTTTCCTTTAAAAGCAATGTACGTACCTTACCGGCGATTGGCTGGTAGTTGTATACAACGCCTGCTTGGATTGGTCAGCTCTCCCTGTCTCCAAGTAACTGTAGCTTTCTTTATTCTGGTGCATTATTTTAATGCTAAATTTTTTTAGAATTTCACTAAAATCGTAGTATTTCTTAACTGTAGCCTTGTTTATTCTGTCCCGCTCTATCTCTTTTTTCCATATCCGGCGTCCCGGACGCCTGCAGCTTGCTCCGTCCTTCACTTACACCTTCCCATTGAGGCGTCCCCCTCACCTCGTCTCCTGGTGAGTGGATTTTCTTCTACCGTACTAGCTACTTTCTTACGGTTGCCGGATATGGTGGGGAAGCGGCCGCGGCCGTTTTTGAGCTCCCCCACCATATCCGGCAGCCGCAGATTCTCCAGTCCGCCTCGTAAGTTTCAGCACCCGGCGTATATGACGACCCCCGACTTTTGTGAAGATTTTCCTGGTTTAAAAAGTCGTCTTGTACGCCGGACAATACGGTAATTTAAATATAAACATTTTATTTCATTTTTTTTATTTCAACAATTTTAGCGAACTTTTTATTGCAAGACAATATCTTGATCACGGTTAGAAACGCTCTGTTATTTCATTGACTGTTTTAACAGTTTTATGAAAGCTGAGATCACTATAAATGTGAAACACAGCCTCATTTATCACTAGTTTGCGTATCTATCAGATACAAGTAAGTCTCTGACACATTTGTCGAAGAGATTTAAATAACTAAAAAATTATTTCTATATTATGGGGTTGAATGAATGGCGGTTAAGCGTCTCTTTCCGTAGCCTTTAAGTTAATATTTCACAATCAGAATGACCTGTTTTTAAAGATTAAAATTCGTTATTAAATCTTGTAACAAATGTTGTTAACTTTTAATTCAAAAAATCGTTTACGCGTTCTGTAGGTATTTATTTGTTTTATGGTTTAGTTCCAATACTTCATTTTCATTGGAAACTGGAATTTTTTTTCAAGAGATGTTAGCATACAGGTTCTTGAAGATGTTACAGCATGCTTTAATCGAACTAAAAGGAGACACAAAAAGAGGCAAAAAACGGAAAACGAAACGAATGTATATGTTTAGAAAGTACCTGACAAACTTTAAACATTGTAATATTTTCTAAAATATAATGCCTCTTCAGGAATTCTATTTCAGAACCTTATTCTTTCCATTTCATTTTGATTGGTATTATTTTCTCTATATTTGCCATGACATCTAGTTCCTTTCTTAAATAATCATTTCTGATTGAGCCTGTTCTTATGCATCCTTTCACGTGTCTTAGAAATTTCTGAAGCTTGTATTTGGGTAATTCTTTTTTCCGTATGCCCAGCATTATGATCAACGCTGATACTATCATTACCTCATAAAACTTTCATTCCTATGTTTTTAGTTTGTTCGTTTTTTCCTTTCTAAGAACTTGTGCCACATATTGGTTGGAAGTAGTTGATTTTGTCTTCGCTGTCTTTTGTCTTTTTTTGGAAGTAAAGTTGTATTAAAAATGTGAAAGCTGTTCTGTGATTTTCAATGACAAATTGAAAATGATTTTTCAATTTAACTTCCAAGAATGATTTTTTTTCTTTTGGATTGAAATTTTTAAGTTATGTATGGAACTGAATTTGGCTTATAGACAGTTCTTTGAAGTGTAATGAGGTATTGTAATAATTATTTATGTTTATTTATTTAAATAATTATGTTAATTTAATATCTCTCAAATAATGTATGTTTTATTATTGTAAGTTAAATATGCAAATTAAGTGATTGGCGAACCCCTATTAATGGACTGCCACAAGTCGGCAGAGGGGAGTTCGATAGCTGACTCGAGAAAGAGGAGTTCGATAGCTGACAATGGAA
>JAFIDM010013416.1:128406-168073 GCA_023159025.1 Thereuonema tuberculata
ATAATGCGGGTTCGGTGTCACAACTCGGACCCTGTACACCGCATATAATCTGGTGTATTACACTGCTGTTTCCGATCAGACACTTCACTCATCCACCACAATCTTCCTCGCCAAATTTTAGCGTTCTGCCATTACTCCTTTTTGGTATTGTGTTTGCAATTTAAGTGTACAAAGTACACTATATACAATTGCGTATATACAATACACAATTTACAGTTGACTCGCGATAATCCGACAGTTACGGGACCGAGGGGATGTCGGATTATCAAAAATGTCGGATTACCAAAGGTTGCTTTTTTAAAACTGAATTTTGACTTCTAAGGCAAGAAACTTTAAGTTATGTATATTTAGTACTGTACGTACTACATTACGTATATTGTTACCCTACATGTTGAGTACATATTTTCGACCATTGAGGATATAAAAAAAAACTCAATTAGACATAGTTTTATACAAATGAATACCTAGGTATACAATACTAATTTATTTCTGCATTTATGTCTTTAAAAAAATAAAATTACAGTATATAATGTAAAATATGTCTGCCGTGCGGTATGTGGGCCGGTGCCCGGGTTCAAATCCCGGTCGAGAGCTGAGATGTTTTTATCATTCTTCTGTGTTTCTTCTGTCCGTTTCTCCCCTGAGACTTACTATCTCAGGGTTATTTCTAGACGGGATGTGAATCTCGTCCCCGCTCTGGAATTTCCTAGCCTCACCCTGACATTGTGAGATAGGGCTACCCGTGGTCCATAGCTGGCCAAAGTCCATGAAAGGAAGGAATGTAAAATATAATTTTAGCGCAGTGACGTCATCCGACGCGGCGTCGGACTACCGAGCATGTCGACTGTCAAATGTCGGATTATCGCGAGTCAACTGGATATATTTCTTTGATATTATAAAGCACATAAATTATTACTGCAAATTACTATGTACAAATATATAGCCCTTTTTATTCTTTATTTAGGTTTTGATGTTTTTTAAATTGTATTGCCGTTTTGATGTTTACTTTTGTTCTATTTATATGTTTCTTGAGTTCACTGAAATGTTAAGATACTGAACGGACCCAACTGACGAAGGTCAGGCAACCAGAAATGGTCCATCTTGGGTTTTCAGTATCGCAATTTCCAAAAGCAGATCAGTGAACTCTTTAGTCTTGTGCGTTTTGACTCGTATTTTTCTTTCTAATCATGTACGCACGTTAATTTTATGGATTAAATATATAAATTGGTTGTATTTCTCTTACTTTCAGAATCTTATCGAGAAAAGGAGTAAAGTTACATTTTAAAACTAAACTGAAGTAGACAGCCACAAGTGAAAGGAAGATCTTATGATGCTCACTTAATAAACTGCAGAAATGAAAGTCTAAAAAAAAATAGAGAAAATCAGTGAAATTAGTATTATTTTGTAAAGATACAAAAATAACCTGGTATATTTGATGAAGAAACGTATAATTGTTTTTGCTGTAGACAGGATAAGGTAAAATCGCCAAATACCGCACCCCACTTTGTTTTTTCATCGTAATTTTTCTAAATTTTCATATAAAGCTTCAAAAAAACACCATTTGCTTACTTATTTATTAGTGTATTAATAAAAAGAAACAATATTACGCTTTTTAGGCAAATAATTGTAACGATGAGCTCGAAACCTAAATAATAGTTTTCTCAAATTTATAATTGTGTGTTCCTAATGTCGCCCCCGGGTACGGTATTAGGAACACATAAGTAATGTACTAAGAACAAATTTTGTACTGCAAATGTTTTTAATTATTTTCTATATTAAAGTTACAAAATCTTCTTTTATCACAAAGTAATTATATATTAATTCTCCAAGCATGTAGCACAAATGAACATAGGATTTTCGCTTTCTTCTGCACAGTCTTCATGGCATCAAGTAAAACATTTCGTGCATCTATTTTATCCTATTTTCTCCACCTCGATCTTCCAAAAATTTCTTCTCACAGAAAGGGCTTGCTAACCTAGCATCGTTGTCATCGCTGTCTTCGTCGCCTGTGGAAACCAATGGAGGTTCCTCATCTGTCTCGTATTCCGACGAAGACTGTCTTTTCGAACATGTCTTTTTTTTTGGCAGCTGAGCTTTTATCTTACCATCAAGTTCGACTCTTTCTCATACTTTTTTGTTTTTGAGCTGCCCTTATTTATTTTCTCTTGTTTCTTCTATTTGTTTTTTATGAAGAGATCTTTTAACAAGCATAGAACGTCCATGTCTAGTTGACGTTGAAGGCTCGATATTTGGGACGGGTCTTGATTGTGCTACAGGGTCAGTATCTCCTATAGTTGGGGAATCATCTATGGTCGATGGCTGGTCTTCAGTAGTTTGTGCTTGTTGATCTTTTGCTAGGAAATCAGCATCCGTAATTTTTTTTTCTTTTGAAATGAAAATATTACAGTGGCTTTATAGCCATTAATGGCAGTTTCTCAGGTTCTCAGGTAAGCATTACCCAAAAGTTCATTTCACTTTTTTTAACATAGTACTTTAAAGTGGAATTAGGCACATTGAATTTTTTTACCGCCCTTTTTTAACCCATCTCCTTCTTTCTTACTACGATCACTGCTTTAATCATAGCATCTAAATCCTATGTTATCTTCTTTTGCATCTCAAGTAGAAAAAATTAAAAAAATTTTAAAAAAATGTATCATTGAAAATACATGAATCATTCCTAACGTTGTGCCTAATACCACACCCGGGGCGATATTAGGGATACCATTGGGTACGATATTAGGCTGTTTGATATTTTTCCTTGACCAACTGAAAAAAAAAAAAGTTTACAAAATGTAACCTAAAATTTTGATGAATCCGTTTAAATCTTTGACAAAAACGTTCTAAGAATGTAGGTAACTATATTGTATTATAGACAAACCCTTTCACTATACGTTACTGCAAAGATTTTGGAAAAAAAATTACATTTTCGATATAATTTTATTTTTCTTCTGCTGGCAACAATTCCGCTTTATGACAAAGGAGCATTGTCATGCTAGTAGAGGCAATGTTCATCACCGAAGTCGTCCTCTACCGTACGCAGTACGAAACTGATCAAAATGTCTTTGTATCCTTCTACATTTACATTGTCATGTAATGGTACAAGAGGGCCGAGTCCATTCCTACCACCTTCAAACTTCACTGTTGGCACTAGACAGGATGACACATATTGTTCCTGGGCATTTGCTACACCCAAACCCTATCATCCGACCGCCACTTGGTACAGCGTGATTCATCACTCCACATCACACATTTCTAGTGACGTCGCACTTTACACTACTACAGGCGGTGCTTGGCTTTTCCACTTCACAATCACGTCACCAACAGTTGATTTCAACAACTTAACAAAAGGTTAAAATATCTATGACAGATTTATTACTCAAGTAGCAGCCAATGAGCCGTCGACGTTCAAAGTCACTGAGCTCTGCTGATACTTGGTATCAATTAACACACTACTCTCTGCCTCTTTTTTAAAAGTACATGATGTCGTCGTGTAGGTTTCATTTCACTACTGCAGAGGATTTTTTGATCACATAGTGTATCTACATTTTATCAATTTTGTAAATTCCACGATACTTTCTCAATCTTTCTCTCCATCTCTCCTCATTTCCGTGGGATAGTACAATCAAAGAACGTATAAGTAAAGAAGTCTTACTTCCCCTTTCTTCATGTTTCACTGCAAAACAATTCACTCCAGAGTTGTAGGTGGTGGCGCATGGAACTAATCTCTGATAAAATGTTATGCCGTGAAAGTTTCTAGGGGCAGTTACGCGGGAATCAGGAAATTGGTAATTGCGCATGCTCTGTTCGATTTCTTCCTCGTGTTGAATCGACAGATCTTTATTTATCACCGATTGTTTTCATCGTTTGATAAATAATATTCCAGTATTTCCTTTCATCGTTACTTTTATCATCGATAATACACAACCAACATCTGTGATAATGCAAGAATCGGCCGAAAAAACATCACATTTGTAAAGGTAAGTGAAATTTATCTTGATACGTTCGCTAAACATTGCTTGTTCCTGAATAACGAAATAACAAAAAACATTTTTTAAATAAAGACATTGTTAGTTCTGTTAACTGGATGTGATAATTCGTCGAATCGCACTTTACACTACTACTGGCGGTGCTTGGCTTTTCGAGGGGAAATGTTGGGTTTGTGAGCAGCTGCTCAACTATAATTCTCCTGACTTCTCCAAGAATAGTCATGGTGCTGACTACACCATGACAATCGATGCCTATCTATTTGCACGAACCATCTTCAACATTCGATGGTCCCTGTCTATTGGTATACGCGTCCAACCCGGTCGTGGTTCTGTTGTGATTGTGCCGTTTCCACTTCACAATCACGTCACCAACAGTTGATTTCAACAACTTAACAATAGGTTAAAATATCTATGACAGATTTATTACTCAAGTAGCAGCCAATGAGCCGTCGACGTTCAAAGTCACTGAGCTCTGCTGATACTTGGTATCAATTAACACACTACTCTCTGCCTCTTTTTTAAAAGTACATGATGTCGTCGTGCTCCGGTCGCAGTGCTTGGCTTCTCTGTCACCCACATACACTTCATAACATATCATAACATAATTTTGTAAATTAAGAAATTCCTCAAATCTCAATTTTGTCCAGCAACATCATTTTATTATGAAATTATTTACGAATCATACAAATTTTCCTTATTTTGTCTGCAAAAACAGTGAACTATACTTAATTCAAGTGAAATATCCATATTCAGATATTACCTGTACATTATAGTACTACCTCTGCAAGTAGCAATTTCTGTTTAAAAACTGAAAATGAAGCTTTGTACGTCGCTAAATTATATAATTAGGAAGGTTATCAATTTCTTTTGAGTAACGAACTTCATGTGCCATCTAGTAGTATCATAGAAACGATACTCATAAAATTATTGATTTTAAATATAATAAAAATTTATTATACAAAAGTTTGCTTGTTTTAATAGGATGTCTCCTTGTAAACATTTTGTTATTGTCCATTTATCATCGCTAGGATAAAGTGAAAGAGGATTTTATTTCACTTAAAAATTCGAATGTAGAATACGACCCATTGTTATAATCCCACGAGTCTTTCATTAATTTTCGACTAAAATCAAATCAATTGTTGGATATTTATTTTCTCGGAAAATTTTACTGATGATAGCCGTGACAAGAAATAAGTCAAATATATCCATATCAAAAACTGGTGTGGGATGAGACGGCTTTTTTTTTTCTTTTTCCTTTTTTTTCCTTTCAATCCAGAAAGGATTGTTGGCTGCCATTGTATAGTTATCACCTGTTGCATTTTCCCGCTATACAATAAAATTCTCAGTGAGAACAGATATTTGTTGTAACTGATATTTTCACGAAGTATTTTTTTCTTGAAGAAATGGAAAACATCATGAGCTTGTAATGTCTGTCGATTTTTGCTTAGAGCTAATTGATCTTTGGTTCGCATGTTTCTTCAACTACTGACACGTGCACTTCCAGGAGTGATTAAGAGTAGTCTTTTCCTTTTATGACAAACAATCTTTCTTGGTGGCTAGTTTAATCACATCATTGCACCGATAGCAGATTTTTCAGTAAAAATCAAATTAGAATTGTCCATTATTGGGCATTATAAACTCAAATCATATTTGCAAGAAAACAAAACAACGAAATGGTACAATTGAGGGTTGTTTATATAAATTAATTTGTTAAGACTGCGAAATTATTCTACACAGACCTTTCAACCATGAGCTTTAACATCACAGTTCAAACCACGAGATATAACATTACAGTCTAAACCATGAGATATAACATCACTGTTCAAACCATGAGATAAAACATCACTGTTCAAACCATGAGATATAACATCACTGTTCAAACCATGAGATATAACATCACTGTTCAAACCATGAGATTTAACATGACAGTTCAAACCATCAGATATATCATCACTGTTCAAACCATGAGATAAAATATCACAGTTCAAACCATGAGATATAACATCACAGTTCAATTCATCAGATATAACATGACAGATATAACCATGAGATATAACATCACAGTCCAAACCATGAGATATAAATTCACAGTTCAAACCATGAGATATAACATTACAATTCAAATCTTGAGATGAACATCACAGTTCAACCATGAGATATAACATCACAGTTGACACGAATATTTTCGAATGGGACAGTATCACAGTAAGAGATTATCTTCCTGGAGAGGCAGAAAAATAAAATAAATATAAAAAAAATTTTTTGAAAGGAGTTCAAGAAAGTCTAATGTATTTTTCTTTTTTCCTCTTCTTTTGAGGATTTTAGTAAAAACATTAATAAAAAGTGAATTGCATTTTTCCATATATTTTGGGTTCTTATTATCATACCATCGTAGTCCTTCTCCAGATCACCAGAGCTATTGATTTATATGTTAGAGAATTGAATTTTTTATATAAGATAAAAAAAGATAAAATTATACCTTTGCAAGTCCTACTCAATGAATGAATTTCAAGTATGTGAAATTAAAGCTTTGAAAATGAACAACTTCACTGAGCAAATCAGCAGCTCTCGTGATCAAGTACAGAGTGAAATGGCAGAAGACTATAAACCTGAAATAATGTGCAAAAAAAAGCTTGCTTCATAATCATGTTTTTTTTTAAATTTTCAAAAATTTTCGACTGAATAATCCTATATTTAAATTGTGTTTCAAAACACCCTCATTCACCTTATCTTTTTTAATTTCAATATGATAATTTTGGTCTCACGCGATCCCCTTAAGCCCATTGCACATGGATTCGACCGACCGATTTTCAGATCCATGTGCAATGGGGTTTTAATGCTTTCCTAAGCGCTTTCGAATTTCATTCGTACTGATATATATTGTAATTTGTTGTTGTTTACAGTTTCTTTTTATTGCGAAAGTTTATCAGACTATATAATAGCTTGCTACTGAGATAGAATTCGTTTCATCTTTAACCAATGATTATAGGTTCTTTTCTTTGTATCTTTCGTTATATACAGTACATTATTACGGTATTATGGTTATTTAAATGTGTATTTTGAGCATTGTTCTACATTTTTATATGTAAGTATCTTCGAAAATATGTGGATGTATTTATGACAGTGATGTATACTGTACACATATAACTTCTGTAATACTATGTAATGCACTGTGCATGACTTTATGCTTACGATCAAATCAACTTAGTTCGTAGTAAATCGATGACGGTCTATATATCTAAAATTGATGATGAATCCCCTAAATTGCAGCAACCTTTATCTGCATTTCAGAATAACGCCGCTATATTAAGTCACGTGATAGATTTACAATAAACTTTATTTTCAAAAGCGTATATCGTTAAACGTCATCTTCAAAATAAGATATACCAAATAAACTTCAACATCTTCAACAGTAGATTCCAATATTTCGTTTTTTTCTAAAACTTTCTCAAGTTTTAAAAACGTATTTCGGTAAACGTCATCTTCAAAATAAGATATACCAAATAAACTTCAAGTCCTCTCATTAATTCTTACGGTTCTCCGCTGCAAAGTTTAAGTAAATTCCTATATAAAATTTTAACTAATTTAACACTGGACAGTCCAGAGATGATCATAAAAGACATACAACAAATCATTGAATATATTAAGGAATATAGAAGTATGAACAATAATGAAAAAGTTAGATTGTACACATTAGACATCGAGTCTAAGTACTCGAATATTCCTGTCATAGAGACTATAAAAATTATAGATTCTAAATATGATGATGTCATCAAAGACAAATTCAAATTGGAGAAAACTCATTTCCTACAATTATTAGAGTTAATATCTAATAATAAAAAAGTTAAAAGAGGCCGACGCACAAATTTAAAATAGGAGGTGAAATATTTAAAACATTTAAAAACGAAGTACTAGGATAGACTCAATTAATTTGAGTCTTCATCGAGCTTGAGTGTAAAAATTAAAATCCGTGTTTATATGAAGGACAACCTGTGTAAGATAGAGAAAAGAACCAATCGTGACTGAAAGCAGAGCGATTGGATGGACTGGGCCATTATAAATGTGGAGAGGCTGGGGGAGTAATGAATGAACGTTCTGTGCTGATAAGCAATCGTTATAACAATAGGGATCAGTAAGTATGTGGTTAGTTTCCTTGCATTTACGAAGGAAGTGGTTGGATTCTCTACAAATTATTTCATGTTGAGAAACTTTAATTTTATGATTATGTTAAAAATGGAAAGGTGCAAGTTTCCTTTACAGACGTTACGTAGATGACATTTTAGTAACTTTGGTGAGTTGTTGTGCGCACGCCCGCGAAGGTTTTTGAATTAGTAGAACACTGGGCCTTTCAATTTAGGGCTCTTTCTCGGACCCCACAAGTCTACTGCAAAAAGTGGAACATTCGCTTTCCTATGGGGGGAGGGATACCACAATTGGGTGGGGCAGCCGACACAAGGGCCTAAGTGTCCCAACCCCGACCGACACCTGGCACTTACATTTAGGATCCTTTCTCGGGCACCAGTAATCAAACTTAAGATCTTTGAAGGATAAAGCAAAAATTGAAAAATCCGCTCCGTATGGGGGGGGAAGGACAACACACTTAGGTGGGTGGAAAGCGGCGTAAGGACCTAAATATCCCACCCCGACCGATACCGGGCCCTTTCTTTCTTTGAGTGGCGTTGCAACGCATGCCGGGTTGAGCTATCATACATACATATATATCATATGATATATACATCATGTAGATATATGTATATATATAGTATATGATATATATATATATATATATGAATGTGACGTTAATGATGCATATCCACGCGAATTCCTAGATAACTTTTGAATTGCAATATATTTTTTAATTTCATAATTTGGGGCCCCTGGTTGCAGCCCCCCCAGCTCTTAATCCACCACGTGTGTTGAGGACGCTGAGTGACCTACTGAGCGTCGCTAAACTCATTCCCAGTGGACGACTGAACTGGACAGACGATGTGATCAAGTCAAGAACGATCACGTTAGTCTCCGTGAAAAGTGTGGCATTTACTAGATTCTAAAATTTTATTGTACTCCCAAGGTTAATTTATATTATTAATCTGTATTATTATTATTATTATTATTAATTACTGTACAGACAGTACATATGTATATAGACTAATTTTTTCATTGATTGTGGGGGAGGAGGCGTTTTTGAGCATCCAAGTTTTTTTTCTTTTGTTTAATTGTTTAATTGTTTGGAAAAAAAAAACTCAAACCATTTTATTAACAGCAGAACTTTGGTAATTGGGGGGTGGGGCTCCATAAAAATATCTATTCCTCTGTTGTTTGGGCCTCTGAACAGGATGGTGAAATCCGTTTGTCTTTCCTGCCCTTCGATCGGAAGTTGTTAGTGGTGTATAGACATAGACGGATGGACGAACAGTACAAACGCAATAGCTACCGATTTTTATCGCTTTTACAATAGCTCCTTAATGGGTCGCTAAAAATTGAAGCAGTGATGGTATCTTGAGTCAATAAAATATCACACATTCGCTTTTAGTCATTGTTTATTTGACTTTTCAACATATGCTATTATTACAGCCCGATAAGGTCATTTACTTAAATTGGGATTTATTGAAAATCTTTTATTATTTTTTTTTAAAAAAGTAAAAATCGGAATTTCTTTTCAAGAAATTATTTGTAAAATTCTACAACTAGCTTAAATGCTATTATGTACTTATCGTATTTATATTGAATTAACGTATTTATATTGTATACGTTGCTGATGAGTAATATTTCACAGTCTGTGATTTTTTTTTTCACTGATATCAGAAAATCCCTGTTACTAACAGTTACAACGGAACTGACTGTGATATCCTTAAACAGTGAGGACGGAAATATGATGAAACGAATTTATTTGAGAAAACATGATATCTATAGAAGAGAAACGAACTTATTTCCTTTAATATTTATATTTTAAGGACAACAACGAATAATTTGTATGAAAAACTAAACAAAAAGTAAACATAGCTCATCTCTTATAAGAAATAAATATAATCATTCTGTGGAAAACAATGCCAATTGAGTTAACTGTGACAGCGTAGGAAAGTGTGAGTTCACGACTAGACGCTCTCTCTCTCGCCGTCGATATCAGTACCAGCACCTTCAATATAGGAGGTGCTGTCAGTACAGTAGAACTGCAATATCAGTAATACCTCAGACGAACTGTGGTAAAAGAAAAAAAACAGATTGGAGAAAGCTGGGGATAAATCGAAACATTGAAATATAAATTTCTTGTAATAAATAAATAAAAGGTAACTGATATTTTCAAAGTAATTACTGAATTTAGCAGTTATTTTAATATTTTACAAGAACGATTTATAAATATTCAATTTTGAATGTTATTATTTGAGATAATTTAATAAATTAGTTTTCGAATGTTATTTATATTTGATAATGTTTTGTATATAGAAAAAAAAAATCTACCATTATTCAATATTATTATTATTACTGTTACCATTTTTAGATATAAAGTATCACCATTATTATTTTGGAGAACTCACTGTAAATTAGTAAAACAAAAACATTAAAAAATCAATTGTAAACATTAAATATTTTATTGCTGACGCCCATATTGCTATTATAAATATAATGAAATCACAATATAAAGTCAATAAAAACATTTTTGAATGATTCTTTACGATTTAGTTTATTCTCTAAAAAAAATAATTTAATTTAATAAAAGACAAATACATAATTTTAATATAAACATTTTATTTTGCAGGGCAATATCTTGATGAAAACATGGTTAGAAACGCTCTGTTATATCATTGACTGTTTTAACAGTTTTGTAAAAGCTGAGATCACTGTAAATCTGAAACCCAGTCCTAGTTATCATTATTTTAACTATGTATCAGATACAGGTAAGTCTCTGATATATTTGACGAAGAGATTTAAATAACTAAAAAATTAATTCTTACATGTGGTGCCTTTTCGACGGTAAAGCGTCTCTTTCCATAGCCTTTTAAGTTGATATTTCACAATCAGAATGACCTGTTTTAAAGATTAAAATTCGTTATTAAATCTTGTAACAAATGTTGTTAACTTTTAAATTCAAAATATCCTTTAAGCGTTCTAGGTATTTATTTCTTTTATGGTTTTGTTCCAACATTTCATTTTTAGTGGAAACTGGAATTTTTTTTCAAGAGATGTTAGCTTTGTGATTCTTCAAGATGTTATAGCATGCTATTAATCGAACTAAAAGGAGACACAAAATGAGGCAAAAAACGGAAAACGAAACGAATGTATATGTTTTGAAAGTAACTAAGAAACTTTAAACATTATAATATTTTCTATAATGTAATGCCTCTTCAGGAAATTCTATTTCAGAACCTTATTCTTTCCTTTTCGATTTGTATTATATTAATATTATCCATGTTGTGTGTGTAAATATTAATATGAAGGACCAAACACACAAAGACAAAATAGATATAAATAAATAATTTCATAATAAATCACATTACAAGTTGCGAAGGTTCTATCCTTCGTCGTCAGATGATCATAAATAAATATGGAAAAGACTCTTTTCCATATTTATTTATGATCATCTGACGACGAAGGATAGAACCTTTGCAACTTGTAATGTGATTTATTATGAAATTATTTATTTATATCTATTTTGTCTTTGTGTGTTTGGTCCTTCATATTAATATTGTATTGTATTATTTTCTCTATATTTGAAATGACATCTATTTCCTTTCTTAGGTAATCATTTCAGATTCAACCTGTTCTTATGCATCCTTTCACATGTCTTAGAAATTTCTGAAGCTTGTATTTGGGTAATTCTTTTTTCCTTATGCCCAGCATTATAATCAACGGTGATACTATCATTACATCATAAAACTTTCATAATTATGTCTTTAGTTTGTTTGTTTTTTTCCTTTCTAAGAACTTGTGCCACATATTCGTTGGAATTGTTGATTTTGTGTTCGCTGTCTTTTGTCTTCTTTGAAAGTAAAGTTGTATTAAAAATGTGAAAGCTGTTCTGTGATTTTCAATGACAAATTGAAAATGATTTTTCAATTTAACTTCCAAGAATGATTTTTTTTCTTTTGGATTGATTTTTCTATGTTATCTGTGGAACTGAATTTGGCTTATAGACAGTTCTTTGAAGTCTGTCTTTACTAACGTATAATCACCTGATGATATGTAAAAAATGTAATATTAAGTAAAATTGATTTCTCATTTTTATACTTGGTTATACTTTTTCTCTGCATTTTTGATTTGTGAGATATAACATTCTTATTCCTTTATATTAATTATTTTTTTCGGTCTCCATAACAGTTTTGGACTTTCATAAAGGCTGTACATGATTTTTATAGATGTGTGAACCACATTTTTCTATTGTATACCACAGTTTTTAACTCATATTTTCAAATGCTTTGTCATTATCGAGATATGATAAATGAGTTGTTTCGATTTCGTTTTTTTAATTTTTTTAAACACTTATTTAATTATATGTAAAACCTACTTTTAAAAATGGTTCTTTTTCACAGTTGGACCGGGAGGACAGTGCATGGATGATTCACATCAGTTTTTGGAATCACAAGCATTTGCTTTGAAACTCTTTTCCACATTTCTTAGGGAAAAAAATGCAGATTGTTTTAGTAGATTTACTTTTTCTTACTATGCTTCTGAAACTTTATCGAAGGTCAAAGCTGACCTCTAATTTCGAAGTTTGTTTTGTTTAATTTTTCGGGAAAAGGGGATAAAAAAAACCCCAAACCATTTTATTAATAGCAGAACTTTGGTAACGTGAACGGGCGTTGACCCCTAAAAATACCTATTCCTACTTTGTTTGGGCCTCTGAACACTATGGGGAAATCCGATCGTCGATCTCTGCTTTCGATCGGAAGTTGTTAGGGGTGCGTAGACACGGACAGACGGACGAACAGGACAAACGCAATAGCTACCGATTTTCGTCGTCATCACAATTGCTCCCAAATGGGCCGCTGAAAATGGAAGCAGTGAGCACTATTGATAGCTCAGAGGCGAAATCTTTTGTTTACTTTGGTGCCTTTTTGGTTATTGATTAATTTATCACGTTAAAATTTCTTTGTAATTCATACTGTTTTATTTGGACACTGAGTCACATGACTTAGCCTACGTATATTTGTGTTTCTCTGATCCCTTTTCTACAGTTTGCTGGATTTCCTTGAAACTTGTCGTGCATATTTAAGGACTAGGGACGGTCTATCTTGTATAATTTAAATCCTTTCCAGGTCGGTCCTTGTCCAGAGATCAACACGAGATCATACAAATTCCTATAGAATGTACTGGAATGCAAACAGGTTGTAGATCAAAATGTAGTTGTATTTAAAAGACATTTAACGCATGGGTCATTCCACATCAAATCACCGGATGAGTTCACCACACCATCACAGATTTTTATGAAAGTTTATTTGCATATATAGAGTCATAAGATAACACATTCTGCAAAATATAGGATTTTTAGGTCAAATATTTGCCGAGATATAAACTTTTGAAGTTTTTTTTTTGTTGGTTTTTTTTTGTACCACGCCCCTTTTTTGACGTGTTTGCTTGAATATCTCATCTGCTAATCAATCAAATGGAACCAAATTTGTTTTCCCCATGTATTTTTTTATGCTGAATCCAAAAATTCCAACGAAATTAGTGTAGGACTAACAGTTTTGTAGTAATAGACAACATGTAAGCATTTTGGAAAAAATTTAAATGGCCATGTGCCACAACATTTAAAAATGTGAGATTTTAACCCAAGTCTAAGAAAGGTCTAAGGTAACTGATAAAAAAAAAATCAAGAGGGTGTTTTCCTCCTGAGCTTAGAAAAAAAATCGCAAAGTTGGTACTCTTTTTCGAATCGCGTAAATGAAATATTCAAAAATTATCACTTTGTCAATGCATATTTAATTAGTAAATTCAAGTTATCCCTTGCTTTAGTCACAACTCTGTAAGCAGTAAATCTCACTTATAACAGGTAATAAAACAGGTAAAACCCATATTTTCAAACTGAAAACTCACCATCGCCGACCGCCAAAGCTAGATACCTTAGGCCTAACATAGCTATTAAATTACTAATTAAATATGCATTGACAAAGTAATAATTTTTGAATATTTGATTTATGCGATTCGAAAAAGAGTACCAACTTTGCGATTTTTTTTTCTAAGCTCAGGAGCCAGACACCCTCTTGATTTTTTTTTTATCAGTTACCTTAGACCTTTTTTAGACTTAAATTAAAATCTCAAATTTTTAAATGTTGTCCCACATGGCCATTTAAATTTTTTCCAAAATGCTTACATGTTGTCTATTAGTCACAAAACTATTAGTACTACAAAACTATTAGTCCTAGACTAATTTCGTTGGAATTTTTGGATTCAGCATAAAGAAATACACGGGGAAAACAAATTTGGTTCCATTTGATTGATTAGCAGATGAGATATTCAAGGAAATACGTCAAAAAAGGGGCGTGGCACAAAAAAAAAATTATATCTCGATAAAAATTTAACCTAAAAATCGCATATTTTGCAAAATGTCTTATCTTATGACACTATAAATGCAAATAAATTTTCATAAAAATCTGTGATGATGTAGTGAACTCATCGGGTGATTTGATGTGGAATGACCCGTATAGGAAATGAAAAGAATGAACATGAAAAGAATGCACAATTAAAGAATGCACTTTGTTTTTACGCCCTGGGCTATCATCGAAGATAAATCTGGCTGATGAGTCTTAACAAGAATGATCAGCTGTCACTGATTTCTGTCGAGGGTAGCTCGATGTGAAAGCAAACTAATGTGTATTCTTTCATTTCCCTTTTTCATAGTTGTAGGTATTTTTGCGAAATAAAAGTAAAACCATCGTTTCAGTTGGAACTTAAACTTAGATCCCTCTATTTCTTCCAGACATAAGATGTACTGTTTTGTTATTTCATTAACAATAATACATTGAGTATTTTATTAAAAAAAAATTAATCCCAATAGTACGCTTTTTTGTTGTTTTTTTTTTGGATGAGATCATCGTAACGCACTGTATCAACCTATCTGGCACATCCAGTTTGAAAATCTTTTAAGTAAAAAGTTAAAATAAAGTTCTGCAAAAAAAGTTAGCACAGAATTTTCACAATGATGAGTTTTTTTCAGGATTTTAGTGTTTGAAATTCCGTTCAACCAAATCCGTAATTATTTGATCCAAAGCCAATGATCTCCACTGGATCACTAGAATACAAAATAATCTGCCAGAATGTGTGTGTGAGAATTAGATTTAACTTTTTTTAAAATGTTCAATGATTGTAATTCATTCATAATGAATACAGAATATAAAATATTGTTTTTGAACTGTGATGATGATGAAAATGCCGTAGCAAAATTTTTATATTTTAATTCAGGAACATTTAAAAAAAATTAGATAGTTGTAATGAAGTCGTTTATATTTTTCAGGCCAAGGCAATTCCAGCATTTACAACAAGTTTTAAGTTCATGTTTTAACATTTGTCATTTCTTTGTCATTGCAAATCTTATCCAGATATATCTGGATAACATATGTATATCTCTCAGTTTTCATTTGTAGTAACTCAGCTAACAGCTTACTAGATGCTTTCTGTTAATCATTTGCGACAAACCCAATTGGAGGCCAGGACCAGCATCTGTGCTCTAGTCATGTAGTATTTATTTGGTCTCTCGGACAACTCTATTTGGCAAAGTGAATGAAAGAAGCTTTTGTTTACATCCAGCTTCTTTTGATCATCGCTAGGTGTCAGCACAAAGAAATTTCTGATTGGTTAAAATGCCTACCAATAACCTCCTTTCTTTTATTTCTAAATATCCTGTTTATGCTCTGCTTTATTCCATTTAATAAGGATCGACTGAAGGTAGCTGAAGCATTTGGGTAATTATAAGTATGTTATATTTTTCTTTCTAATGTTACTTTTTAAAAAAAGTTTTTATAGGTTAGAATTTTTATTTTGCTTGTAAAGTTAGAAAAATGTCAATGCTTCTACAAAGTATTCAGTGAACTTCTCTGAATGAAAACAACTTTTTAGGCTTCGCTTTAAATCCAGATTCCAAAGTTATGAGAATAAAGAATTCAAATTTTAATTTTAAATTTTCGATTGTGTAATATAAAGTTACAAGTCTTAGTGTCTATCTACATAGACAGTGCTATCTCTGCAGGTCTAACAAGGAGACGACACACCCTGTATCTTTCAAATATAAGTGCCCTTTTGTGACATGAAAGTCCACATGAAGTACTTTAAAAATATATAATAGGTTTTGAGATTATAAGATTATAAGGTTATAAGTAGATATGCAGAACATCGAATAATTCGAAAGTAAGAGAAAGTTAGTTATTTTGCAAACCAAACAATTCGAAAACAGTTAATATCTTATTAACTGAAACTGTTCTTCTTAATTTTTCAGGAAGGTAGAGATTTATCTCAGTACCGTCTTAATGCTTTCTTTCTCAGTTTCAAGAAAGTACGGAGCAGTTGTGCAGGGGCCCCTCACTATTCTTGGACGACTGGTTAATGTTGAATGTACTCAATACATTCATTAGTTTATTACAAATTGCTAATGTTGTAACTTTATATTTTACTGTCTGTAGTAAATAATAATTATTATTATTAGTGCCTTGCATTGCTCAGGGCCTACAATGCTGTTTTACCTTTGACATTCTTTCGCAGGGCAGCGGATGAAAACAGCAGAGTAGTGTGCTTCACTTTAATACATGGCGAAGGCCAAACTAAGAAACAATAGGTCAATTTCGGGGTCGGCTTTTATTTGTTTAGACATAATTAGGATTTTTGAATTGATCTAGTAAGTGGGTCATCACAATCTATGTCACAGTTAAAAGAGCACGTTGCTAAGGTTTTAGAATTGTGAACAGTTAGAAGTCAAGCAAACATTTAACTCGTGGTTTTTCTTTGAGGAAAAAGACCCCCTACAAAAAATTTAAAAAATCAACAGAACGCATTTTTAAGACTTTGCGTTTTACTTCAAGACTTTTACTTCAAGAAAGCCCATCTTAGGATTTTTTTTTTCCATTTTGAGAATTATGAGAAACATTAGAACGAAAAAAGTTATATTTTTTTGAGGTTCGGACTGCCATATTGCTCCCGATGTCTAGAGCTTCTGATTGGTTAACTCAGAAGCCACTCTCCAATAAGAAAATACTGATCTGGGGTACTGAAGCTCATTTCAGAAATAGGATTGTAGAAGAATAAATAATTTTCTTATTGTCGATAAAATAAATAAAAGAAATAAAAAAAATATACTGTCGGATCTCTATTTAAGGAAGTCGCTATATCCCGGAAAATAATATCGTTATATGAAAAATTCGTTAAATAGAAATTCAGCTTTTAAAATTATTTTAAACTATATAAAATGGATTTAAAATACATAAACAATAAATATAATTAAAAAAAGTAAAAATTTTGATGACGTAAAGCATGCATTTAAGTTCATTGCGTACTTAAATTTTACTAATAAAGTCTGTTAATGTTGTTTTTTTGTTTTTGAAAAAGTGTTTTCGCAATAGTATGTCTCGCATCTTTGGAATGCACCAAAAATCCCTTCAGTATTTTCTTCAAACTGTAATCCGCGTCGGATTGTTTCAACTGATTTTAGCATTTCATCATACGAAGGTTTTTTGATTTCTGCATCATGATCACTTCCATTTTCATCATTTTCATCACAATTCATAGCTGTATTGTTTTTATTTTTCACACTGTGCAAAATATCCGATTCAGTAAGTGCTTCGGAGGTCTCAATTTCAAATTCAAGTGAAAGATATCACATTATTGTTAATTTCTTCTTTTTCCCTCAGCTGCGTCCACATTTCTTTCATTTCCTCTAAGGGAATATTAATAATAAAAACATTTAAAGGTAAAATTCGTTAAATAGAAAATGAACTTTGCTATTTGGAGGTGATTTTACGAAGAAATTAGCAAAATGTTCTTGGTTCTAAAGAAAAGTTCGCAAAATAGAGAAATTTGCAAAATAGAGGTACGTTAAATAGAGGTCCGACTGTATATCCGTTTCCATTGGGGAAGGTGAGTTGTAAACAAAACGAAGAACTGTCAATTACTAAAAACTGATGCACTATCAGTTATTTTTCCTTTTTTAATGCAAAGGGGGAGGGGGTTACAACCCCCTCACCCCCGATACACCAATGCTTTATTATTGTAAGGCGATTTCATTATTACAACCGAGACGCCCTCCCCCAATCGACTTTAAATTTTAAAATGATCTTCCATTTCCTCAGTCGGTTTTGTCATCTTGTATTAATCCACAATCTTGCCAAAGAGTAGTCTTAATTTTTAAATTAAAATTAACCTAGTACATAAGAAATAAATTTTACTTTTGAAAACTATATTAACTGAGTGTTTCCGAATCTTTTGGAAGGAAAGTTATGGTTCTCCAGTTGCCATCTCCATCCATCCATAGTATTCTGTCCGGAGACAGGTCCAGTTCTATGGAATTCACCTGGAACTCTCAGAAATACCTGGGGAAAGATACTGGGGCGCTGTCCCGTTGCCTACCCCAGGACGCCATTGCCATCTATGTTTAATGTTAAGACTAACTGCATCAGTCGAAATGACAATTGGAATTAGTATGATTTATCGAAGGATATACGAGAAGACAGTGATGTGTGAAAAGCATCGGAAATTCCTACAGTTCACCCTCACATTTAGGTAATTTAACTATTTAAAGCGCAGATTCTTTTCAGGATCTCCCTAGGGAGCTACTACAATTCTATGAGTAATGCCCTTCGCAGTCCAAACTGGAGGTCGGAATCCCATGAGTCATACCTCTTTGACTCCCTATGGTGTGGAGGTTTGCGGAAAAAGTCAGATTTCCGGTTTTAGATGGTTATTGACCATGCCAGGAAAGTAGAGTAGTAATAAATTGGCTTAAAATCAACTCTGAACGAAGAAGAATCATAAGCAGAAATTAATTAAAATTTTTCAAAATTTAAATCTTAGTTTCTATTCTTTATTTTATATTAGAAAGATAACAAATGGTGACGCTTGAAGTAAAGTCGTTCGGTTTGTGATCACTTCGAAGGGCGGGAAATTGAGCTGATGCTTTGTTGTAGCTGCATTTATTGATTATAATAAAAAGTAGAATATTATTCTTTGATATCAGTGTAAGAGAAGATTTGGGAACTAAAATAAACTTTTAATGTAAGCTCCAAACAAATAAAAAAGCCACAATATCTTTAATTGATTTAAAAAGTTTCATTCTAGAGAATTTCTAAAGAATAAATAAATATTTAAATAAATAAATAAATAAATAAATAAATAAAACTAATTCTCAACAAAAAATCTGAAATAATAACGAAAAACAATAGTAAGATAAAACATACAAGCTCTTAAACATAACCCAAACATACTATTATAATTTAATTATAAACGATTTTTTTTATAAAATTACAGATAAAGAATGTAAATAAACAACTAACTAATTCTCAGAACAAAAAAAAGATTAGATTATTCGTTCATTAACAACAAGTATGGAGAAAGAAATAGAATAAATAGCCTATACTGAAAAAGATATTAAAAAAAGAAGAAGAAAGCAAGTCAATTCACAGTTTTCTTTTAAATATAAAGCTAAGAGATCCCGTACAGTTCTATCAAACGCTCGCATTATTAAAAGTGACACTACTGTCTATTGGCGCGCAAAACTAATTTATTCAAGCCGTTGTAACTCAGAAATCAAATACAAGTTAAAGCGATGCCCGTATTAAGTTCATCAAGTATGTCTAGATCCCTATTTTGTCATTGTAAATCTTATCCAGATATATCTGGATAGCATATTTATATCTCTGAGTTTTCAGTTGTAGTAACTCAGCTAACAGCTTGCTAGATGCTTTTCTGTTAACCATTTGCGAAAAACCCCACTAGAGGCCAGCACCAGCATCTGTGCTCTAGTCATGTCTCTAGTTATTATTTGGTCTCTCGGACAACTCTATTTGGCAAAGTGAATGAAAGAAGCTTTTGTTTACATGCAGCTTCTTTAGATCATCCCTAGGTCACAGCACAAAGAAATCTCTGATTGCTTGAAATGCTTACCAATTACCTCCTTTCTTTTTTCTATAAATATCTTGTTTACGTTCTGCTTTATACCATTTAATAAAGATAAACTGAAGGTAGCTGAAACATTTGGGCAATGGTAAGTATGTTATATTTTCTTTCTAATGTTACTTTTTAAAAAAAGTTTTTATAGTTAGGAATTTTTATTTTGCTGCTAAAGTTAGAAAATGTCAATGTTTCTGTAAAGTATTCAGTGAACTTCTCTGAATGAAAACATCGTTTTATGCTTCGCTTTAAATCCCGATTCCAAAGTAATGAGAATAAAGAATTCAAGTTTTAATTTGTAATTTTCGATTGTGTATTATAAAGTTACAAGTGTTAGTGTCTATCTGCAGTGATAGATACTTATATCTCTGCCTGTCTAACAAGGAGACGACACACCCTGTATCTTTCAAATGTGAGTGCCCTTTTGTGAGATGAAAGTTCACATGAAGCACTTTAAAAATATATAATAGGTTTTGAGATTATAAGCGCCCAACGCTCTATAGATTTCGAGATTATAAATAGTTATGCACAACATCGAATAATTCGAAAGTAAGAGAAAATTGGTTATTTTTCAAGCAGAACAATTCGAAAACAGTTAATATCTGATTAACTGAAACTGTTCTTAATTTTTCAGGAAGGTAGAGATTTACCTCAGTACCGTCTTAATGCTTTCTTTCTCAGTTTCAAGAAAGTACGGAGCAGTTGTGCAGGGGCCCCTCACTATTCTCGGACGACTGGTTAATGTTGAATGTACTCAATGCATTCATTATTTTATTACAAATTGTTAATGTTGTAATTTTATATTATACGTTCTGTAGTAATAATTATTATTATTAGGGCCTTGCTTTGCTCAGGAACTACAATGCTGTTTTACCTTTGACATTCTTTCGCAGGGCAACGGATGAAAACAGCAGAGTGTTCACTTTAATATATGGCGAAGGCCAAACTAAGAAACAATAGGTCAGTTTCGGTGTCGGCTTTTGTTTGTTTAGGCATAATCAGGATTTTTGAATTGATCTAGTAAGTGGGTCGTCACAATCTATGTCACAGTTCAAAGAGCCCGTTGCTAAGGCTTTAACATTGTGAACAGTTAGAAGTCAAGCAAACATTTAACTCGTTGTTTTTCTTTGACGAAAAAGACCTCCCCAAAAAATTAAAATAAATCACCAGAACGCATTTTTAAGACATCAAGAAAGCCCATCTTAAGGTTTGTTTTTTCATTTTGAGAATTATAAAAAACCTTAGAAAGAAAAAACGTTATATTTTTTTGAGGTTCGGACTACCATGTTGCACGCGATGTCGAGAGCTTCTGATTGGTTAACTCAGAAGCCACTCTCCAATAAGAAAATACTGATCTGACGTACTGAAGCTCATTTGAGAAATAGGATTGTAGAAGAATAAATAATTTTGTAATTGGCGATAAAATAAATAAAATAAATAAATAAAATAAATATCCTTTTCCATTGGGGAGGGTGAGTTGTAAACAAAACGAAGAACTGTCAATTACTAAAAACTGATGCACTATCAGTTATTTTCCCTTTTTTGATGCAAAGGGGGTGAGCGTTACAACCCCCTTCCCCTCGATATGCAATGCTTTATTATTGTAGGGAGATTTCATTGTTACAACCGAGACCCGCTCCCCTAATCGACTTTAAATTTTAAAATGATCTTCCATTTCCTCAGTCTGTTTTTTCATCTTGTATTAATCCACAATCCTGTCAAAGAGTGCAGTCTTAATTTTTAAATTTCTTAAAATTAACCAAGTACTTAAGAAATAAATTTTACTTTTGAAAACTATATTAACTGAGTGTTTCCGAATCTTTTGGAAGGAAAGTTATGGTTCTGGAGTTGCAATCACCACCCATCCATAGTATTCTGTCCGGAGACAGGTCCAGTTCTACGGAATTCACCTGGAACTCCCAGAAACACCTGGGGAAAGATCCTGGGATGGTTTCCCGTTGACTAACCCCAACACGCCATTGGCATCTAAGTTTAATGTTAAGACTAACTGCATCAGTCGAAATGACAATTGGAATTAGTATGATTTATCGAAGGACAGACGAGAAAACAGTGATGTGTGAAAAGCATCGGAAATTCCTACAGTTCACCCTCACATTTAGGTCATTTAACTATTTAAAGCGCATATTCTGTTAAGGCTTTCCCTATGGAGCTACTACAATTCCATGCCCTTCGCAGTCCAAACTGGAGGTAGGAATCCCATGAGTCATCCCACGTTGGACTCTCCATGGTGTGGAGGTTTACGGGAAAAGTCAGATTTCCAGTTTTAGGTGGTCATTGCCCATGCCAGGAAAGTAGAGTAGTAATAAATTGGCTTAAAATCAACTCTGAACAAAGAAGATTCATATGCAGAAGTTATTTAAAATTTTTCAAAATTTAAATCTTAGTTTCTGTTCTTTATTTTATATTAGAAAGATAACAAGTGGTGACGCTTGAAGTAAGGTCATTCGGTTTGTGATCACTTCGAAGGGCGGGAAATTGAGCTGATTGCTTTGTTGAAGCTACATTTATTAATTATAATAAAAAGTAGAATATTATTCATTGATATCAGTGTAGGGGAGGATGTGGGAACTAAAATAAACTTTTATAGTAAGCTCAACCAAATAAAAAGTCACAACATCTTAATTGATCTAAAAAGTTTCGTTCTAGGGAAGCTCCTAAAACCATCCAACCAAACAAATAAATGGTTTCTAAAGTAGTTAGGGACTTTAGCTGTCTGCACAGTGCCTTTAATATTACTAATCGCAAATCAACAAAACAAAGAGATAGAGAGAAACGTTAGGCTTAATAATAATAATATTTTTTTTAAAATTTGATTAAATCTTGTTTTAAATATTAAAAAAAAATAATCTTTCCTTTTTTTGTTAAACTACACTAATTAAAGAAAAGAAGAAGTTTTACAATTAATAAGACAGTTCGGATTCCGAACTTTTTCCCAAATTATTGAACTTTGCCTATTATTAATTTCTTCTATGATAATACTTGCACACTCAAAATTAGGGTATCAAGGGTTGGGATGCGAGCCATAATTTATTTATATTTATCGTACGGGCAAATTCAAAAATAAATAAATAAGTAAATAAATAAATAAAACTAATTCTCAACAAAAAATCTGAAATAATAACGAATAGCAACTGTCTAATTATAAATTACATTATGTTTTTTTTATTAAATTACAGATACAGATTATAAATAAACAATTAACTCTGTACATGAGACCGTGCGTCAGATCGAGTAGTTCTGAAATTTTGCTGAGTTGTTTATGATGTTATCCCAATGTAAGATCCAAGTTTTCGACCTCGAGCGCCGAACGCAACCTTCGCAAAAATCCAAAAAACATTTGTCAGATTTCGAAATGCAGGTGACTGTATTTTGGGAAGACATCGATGTTTCAACTGTAGACGACCCCACTGGAGAAACCGCCGATGCGTAACTGGGCCATTCCAAGAGAGCAAAATGTTCTTACTTGTCTTCTGTTTTTTATTATTATCACTGTCAATTACAAACTTTTAGATTTTAAGGATCATTATTTTATTTACTTTGTGTTATTTTATCACATATTTGATTACTTTTCTGAGGAACATCAGCCTACAAGGTCGAAATTCCCACAGAACATCACATTATTGCTAACAATTGCTGAGTTCATTAAACTCATTAAATTTTGAAACATTGTATTTGGGAAACTATTTGGTTCATATACATGGATCTGGTCTCAAACTACAGCAAATTTCGTCTCCATTAAAAACGTACTAAGTCATTATTATAACAACAATAGTCCTTCACGGTTAAAATCGCCAAATCCTGAAGAAGGGTCGAAAATTTCGCGGTTTTTTGGATTTTTACGAAGGTTGCGTTCGGCGCTCGAGGTCGAAAACTTGGATCTTAAATTGGGATAACATCGTAAACAACTCAGCACTACCCGATCTGACGCACGGTAACCCTCCCCACTGCCAGGCGACAAGGTTACTGACTACTAATTACAATCTCAGAACAATAAAAAAGAATGTTAGATTATCCGTTCATTAAGAACAAGTATGCAGAAAGAAATAGAAATAATAGCCTATACTGAAAAAGATATTAAAATAAGAATAAGAAAGCAAGTCAATTCACAGTTTTCTTGTAAATATAAAGCTAAGAGATCCCGTACAGTTCTATCAAACGCTCGCGTTTTTAAAAGTGACACTACTGTCGATTGGCGCGCAAAACGTATTTATTGAAGCCGTTGTATCTCAGAAATCAAATACAAGTTAATGCGATGCCCGTAATAAGTTCATCAAGTATGTCTAGATCCCTATTTCCATCATTTGGACGACTTGAATAAGTATGATTGGCAAAACAATAGATGGTACAGTAGTAGTAAGTGAAACCTCAAATTTCGAACACAATCCCTTCCAGGAGACTTTGAAGTTGTTCGACTTTCGACTTAAATTTCCTCATGAGAAATAATGTAAATTGAATTAATCCGTTCCAGACACCCTAAATTTACACATCTATTTATTGTTTTTATCATTGTTTAAAAATACTAAAATTATTACAGAATAATGAGTAGAATTTATTGGAATTAAATAATGTCTTTGTAGTATTTTTTAAAAGTTCTTACTATAAACTTACTCACTTCCATATTTGGTTTATTTAAACATTCAAAATTTTGAATCACAAAAGCTTCTAAGATAAATCGAGATAACGTATCAGTAACATAACCCAGATCCAGAGGTTAAATATTTATTCCAAGAAACTGATACGATATCTCGATTTATCTTAAAAGCTTGTGTGATTCAAAATTTCGAATAAATAAATAAACGAAAAAGGTACGGAAGTGAGTAAGTTCACACAAAAAACTTTTAAAAAATACTACATAGATGTTACTAAATTCCAATAAATTGTACTTATTATTTTGTAATAATTTGAGTATTTTTGAACAATGTTAAATTCTATTTTTTAATCTGTAACAATACTAAGAATATTCCATATTTATAATAATTTGAGAATTCTTCTGTAATTATATTTTAGAATAGCTTATATAACAATAGTAGGAGGCTAAAGACATTAAACCTTTGTAATAACCGTTTTAGTTAAAGTTTGAAAATGTAGCCTCTCAAGCAAGGAAGGAACCATTGCGAAATATCGCTTGTAGATAGTACGATGTCTAATTGAAATAAACATGGATTAAGATATTTTATTTTATAAAATGATTTCAGTTTCTTAATAAGTGGAGAATCTTACCATAGTTCTATTGCTGTCTATGTTCATTTATTTGTTAATTTTCTTGAATATATGAGGTTAGTTTTATTTTATAAAACGAAAATCTGAAAATAATTTTAAAGCATTTTGTTTATAAAGATTTTTAAAACTCCTTACTAAACTTTCACTGCATCAAGTTACAGTAAATATATAAATAAATAAATAAATCAATAAATAAATAAATAAATAAATAATAATAATAAGAAGTTTTAATTGAGTGCACCACTCCAAAACGAGTACAACACTATATATACAAGAAATAGATGAAAAAATTACAAAAGTGTAACATATTAACAGAAGTGCTAAAATAAACAATAAAAATTGTAATGTTACTCCTATAAATACAAGGTATAAATTTTCAAAATTACGGATATCAATTGATTTTTTTTTCTACTTATAACATATTTAAAGTTATATGGTTAACAATTAAAAGTAATTTTTTTTCATCACAATCTTTAAAATAATTATATATTGGTTTCTGCACAAGTAAGCTTATATCACACGGCCATATAATATCATGACATAATAAATTTAGAAGTAATATTTGTCTCTCATAATCAAATTTTATACAGTTAAATACAGATTGAATTTGGCTAGGTTGAATTTGGCTAGGTAAGCATTAAAATTTCCATGTCCTGTAAGAATTTGACCCATAGCAAAATTAAAATTATCTATAGGTGAAGTAAAGGAGTGATAAATAGTTGGGAAGAATTTTTTAGTTGAAAGACCCTTGATGGATTGTTTCCATCTCTCATTCGATTTCTCATATAGTAATGACTGAACATTGGACAAAGCAACTTTAGTGGGGAAAGGCTGATAAGTAATTTCCAAGTTGTTATCGGTAACTGCAATTTTTGCCTCTTTATCAGCTTTTTCATTCCCTTCATACCCCAAATGTCCTGGGACATAGTAAAAGGTTATATTATTATCTATAGAAAGTAATTTATGAATTTCTTGTACATCTTTTAGCTTACTGTTTATATTTAGTAGTGTCTGAAGGGAAGATTTTGAGTCACTAAACAGATTAATTTTAAGAGTTTTATTTTGTAACTTTGTGGACCATTCGACAGCAAATTTAATTGCAGACAGTTTCGCTTGGAATATAGAGGTGTAACTAGGGAATTTGTATCTAAAACAATACTCTATGGAAGTTGGATACATCTGTATTATTATTACTACACTAGCAACAACTCCCATATTAGATTTACTCCCATCAGTAAAGATATTAATATCTTCATTATATGTATTTGGATCTAAACCATCCAATACTACATTTGGTACTAATCGTATTGGTGGAAAGATATTTGTAGTCATAGCAGTTTCTCTGGGAATCATGTTAATGCCTGTTTCCCAAATTAGTGCTTGGTGAGCATCTCTTATATTTCCTGTTTTTAAAAAGAAATCAATGACTTTATATTGGACTGCCAAAGGGAGAGGTTGGAGTCTTGTAATAACCAAAAGTGCATCAGTTGATACCATCCTACAGGTTTTTGCAATATGTAATGCAAAAAATCTTTGTACACTTAACATTTTATCTATAATACTTTTATTGTAGATAACAGCACCTCAAGCTGCCGCACCATAGAGTATAATAGGTTGTATAGCTCCTTTATAAATGGTTTTTACAGATTTAGAATTCAAACCCCAAGTATTACATCCAAATCTTATTAATTGATTGCCTATTTGTTTGGCTTTAGATAAAATATAATTTAAATGTTTTTTAAAATTTAATTTTGTATCAAAAAATACATCCAAGTACTTCATAGAGTCAATCCACTCAATTTCTTTACCATTTACTACAATATATGGGTAATTATATTTGTATTTTTTTGTGAATAATATTGCCTTAGTTTTTTCATGACTGAAATTTAGTTTGTTACAATAACTCTATTCAAGTAGCTTTCCTATTGCTTCATTGAGTTTATTAGATATATTTATTATACTAGAGTCTTGATAAGCAATCACCAGATCGTCAGCATAAGCCCTAACCTTAACACTATCATCACTAATTAAATTCAGTGCCTTATTTATAATAATATTCCATAATAACGGGGACAAAATCCCACCCTGTGGGCGTGATTTTGTTAACTGCCTTTCAACTATTGTGTTTTGTGAATTTACAGTTATTTTCCTATCTTTTAAATATGAGCAGATAAGTTTTATTAAATAACCAGGGCATTTCAATTGTATAATCCATAAATAATGCTGGGATGCCAGGCATTAACAAAGGCTCCCTGAATATCAAGAAAGATAACCGCAGTGAATTCCTTTCTTTGAAAGCCTTTTTGAATAAAATCAGTTAAGTCATATATATCTTGTTCAGCAGATTTTCCTTTTATAAAGCCATATTGCCTTTCAGATATCCAACTGTTGCCAGATCAACTGGCATGCCAGATCATTCTTGTAGCAATAATTTTTTTCCAATATTTTTCCTCCAACTGGTAGAAGGCTTTTTGGCCGGTACTTTTCATTATTTGTTTCAGTCATAGCTTTTTTGATTAACAGGACTTTAGCTGATTTCCACTGTTTTGGAAAATATGAATGAGTTAAACAAGCACTATATAACCTAAGTAAATTATCTTCAATTATATGATAACCTTTTCTATATAATTCGGCATATAGTCCATCGTCTCCAGGTGCTTTTTCAGGGTGAATAGAAAATACAGCTTCTTTAAGTTCTGTTTTTTGTAATCTCATTAAAATTGATATCAAGATTATAAATTTCATTAGACGCATGACGAATTGTATGATGGATATTACTTTCTGTTGTAGGAATGTCCTGAGGGAACATGTTTTCTACTACATCACTAATTATATCTCTGACATTATGGTTTTTTGATGTACTGACAGCAACACAGTTGTTATTTCTACTTCTAGTTAAAATTTTATAAATGTTTTTCCATGGGTTCTGGTTACCTTCAGTAGTAAAGTAGATTTTCCAAGAAGCTATCTTTGTCCTATCAAGTTCAAACATATATTCCTTTTTTAGAAGTCTGTATTCAATCTCTCTACTAGCTTTAAGGTCAGGATTTGTTTGTCTTTGAAAGCGTCTCCTGGATCTGTTGACTTGTTTACGTAATGTGGTTCAGAAGTCCACCATGGGACAGCTTTTCTACCTGGTTTCTTTTTCTGAATTGACAAATCTGCTGCATCTTTAATTATTTTTGTTAGTTGGTAAGTATACTGATCAATATCATTTGAGTTGGTTAAATCCTGATGTATGTTCAGTGTATCAATTTTACTTCTTAGCTGGTCTTGAAAAATATTCCAGCTTGCTTTGTTAGATTATAGTTTCTATCAGTGGTTTCATATCTAGTTAGGTTTGTATTTAATACAAATTTAATGGCAGCATGATCAGAGCACATTTCTACTTCCATAATTTCCCAAAATTTTATTAATTTCCTGGAATAATTTCCTGCCAAGGTAAGATCAATTGTACTCTCCCCCATTGGTGATATATAAGTAGGGCCTTCTTTGTCATTTATGATATTTAACTGTTGAGTTATTATATAATCTTCAAAAATCCTACCCTATCATTGTCAATCCTATCATACCATGATGTACTTCTAGCATTTGAATCAACTCCAATAATAAAGCTGTTTTTAGAAATGTTGCCTAAAAGCGTTTTTAAGTCATTTACAGTGTCTATAATGTCAATTGAAGGTTTACAATAGATTGAAGAGAAATATATTATTTTATCCAACATGACCGAAATAGTTGTGCACCACTCATTGCTCATATGTTTTAAAAATACAACTGATAATTGAGGATTACAAATAAGAATACACGTTAAAGGTTTACTAATAGTACAATATATTATTCTAGAGTATGATGGGAAACCAACAACTTTGTCATTGTAAGTATAAGGTTCTTGTAACAAAGCTAAATCAAATTTATTATCATTTAAGAATTTAACTAAATTGCATGTCACCGCTCTGCAGTGATGCATATTTAATTGTATCACATTTAAATCACAAGTTGTATCCATATTTCCCATAATCTATATTAGCAATGAATTTCTGTTTTACCTTTAAGGCAGTTGGGCAATTTGGATCTGTAGCTCTACGATTTATTTCTACATTCATTACATTGAATATATTAGACCACCTGATACAATTAACACATTTGATATTAGAATTTGTATGTTTTACTTTACACTCCTTATAACAATGACCTTCTTCACCACAGTGAGTGCAAGCAGGTTGCACTGGGGTACAGAATTTCGCCAAATGCCCATACTTACCACAGTTCTAACATTGTTTTATATTAAACCTTTGTCAAAAACAGGACAAGATTTTAATCCAACAAACACTCTTCTAGCAGTGACTAGTCTATATCTCAATTCAAGAGAGACTTTCGCTATCCATGTTTTTTCAGTTTTTGAAGAAAGACTTACCAGAAAATGAGAATAAAAGTTCAAATGTTTGTCCTTCTTTAACACATAGAACAATGGAATCATTTTGTCCTAATAGATGTTCATGCACCTCTTCTTTGGATAAGATACTGTCAACATGTTGAATTTCAATTAATGGCAGAAATTTTTTCTTTTTTTCAACCTTATAGCTAAAGTTTTCTAGGTCTTTATTCTCTACTTATCTTTTATTTTTGGATCTGAGAGTCATTTGTTAGAGATAGTTTTATTTTTCCATCACTAAGTACATTACATTGTTCAATGTTTAAACCATTCGTTTTGGGCGAAAGGATCTTCATCAGTTTTGTTCTCACTGTAGAGATATCTTCCAATGCTTGGACTTCACTTTCAGGTTTCAATAGAATTTCTTCTTTATTATCTTTACTTAATTCTTTCTTTTGCTTTTCCTGCAGTAAGTTCAATTTTTGACGAGCAATATCAGCATAAGTAGATCGATTGAAATTTTTTTCCTTTTCATTCTGTAGATCAATAACTTTCTCCTGAGTAGCTGAGTATTTTTCCAAAACTCCTAGGTGTTCTTCTCTAAGGCGTTGCAGAAGCAATTCTAATTTCTGAAGTTCTGTTTGATTCACAGCTCTCTTAATAACAATTGGTTGGATTATATTTTTCACTTCAGTTATCATTTCATTGAAATTCAATTCCTGTATTGATGTAGCTGCTAGATCGCTGCTAACTTGCTTTGATTTCCGTACTATTCTGTTAGGCATTCACACAACTCATGCATTACTTTCTGAAAATCAAGAGTACTTACTTCCCTTCTATTGATATTATAATGTAACTTAGATGATTACTACTTCCTTAGTTTTGTGTCTCGTAAAATAATATCAAAATTATTATAGAAAAGTCGTTTTTAAGATCGATAAAATTATCGCACCACATATACTGCGTCACATATACTGCGCTACCTAGCGGCTTTCTTAAATAAGTAAATAAATAAATAAATAAATAAATAAATAAATTAAATAAATTCTTTTTGAAAAATGCAGTTTTTTTTTTTAAATATCGTAAACCTGGTCACTGATGCATTTAAGACGCAGTTATTCTTAAGGGCTTATTTTTTTCTCATGAGAACCTTTAAGAATTATCATCAGCTTAATCTTGCGTGTAACAACTTAATAAAAACACAATCATTATTGCTTGTTTAGTTATTGATTTATGATAATTGTTATTTTCAATGTATTTATACTGATTTGGAAAAATAATAAATGTATTTACAAATTACTGATATGTTACATCCCAATAGTAAAAGTGGCCATTTCATAAATTGGGTAAATTTCTGTCCATTTCACGAACAGGGAAAAACCAGTTTATAAATGGATTGTCTTAGAGCTTTCCAATACATGAAGTGGTAAGTTTCTATAAAAACGATATATGAAAGAATGATATATGAACAATGATATGTAACGATTACATCTAATATTAGCAGCAAAATATTGGTATTGGGAGTTTTGTGTATTACAGTAAAACCTCGTTAAGTCGTCACCCGGATAAGTCGTCACTCCGTTTAAGTCGTCGTCGTTTTCCTTTGGTCCCGACAAGGTCTCATACACAATAATGTAAAATAACCCTCCTTTATCCGTCACCAAATTTAATTCTACTCCGGATAACTCGTCACCCTCAAAAATGGCCAAAAGCATCATTCTTCTCCGTTTTTTTTTGCCATTGTGTTGTCGTTTCAGCCCCGCCCCTTCATTTTAAGAAAGCCAAGCCTTTACCGGGAATTTTCGACTATGCCTGTCACTTCATTCCTTTCCTATCCCTTCGGGGGATTTGGGTTCTTGGAATCTCGCTGCTAATCATTCAAAGCACACTTCTCGCTGTCGAGTGTAGACGTTTTTCTTGACCGCTCCTGAGTGTGACTTCATTTAATAGCGAGTAAGCACCGCTTTAAAGGCTATTTTTTTCTCTTGCAATTTCGTAGTTCGATTACGTTTGTAACATGCCAGGGAAACGAAAACTAACCTCGTTATCTTTTAAAGAAAAAATAGACTTAATTGCACTTTTTGAAAAATCAAAAGTTTCGAAAACAGCTTTTGCCAAAGAACACCAAATTCCCAGGACTACATTAAACGATAATCTTTCATCGAAACAAGTAATTGAAGAAGCTGACTGCAAAGACAAAAGAAAGAGAATGAGGAAATCGAAGTTTAACGAGATCGAGGAGGATTTAGTTCGATGGCTAAAACATTCTAGATCGCAAAATGTATCGATTTCTTCCCTGATTCTCAAAGAAAAAGCCATGGAAATTGCTAAGGAGTTGAACATTGAAGATTTCAGCGGCAGCAATGGTTTGCTGGAACGTTTTAAAGACAGACATTACCTTTCTTTTAAAACGATTAAAATGTGGTAACTACAAAAAGTGATTTTTTTTTTTTATTTTTCATTCATTCATTTGCCTGAATTGATTTTTGAAAATCTTGTTTTTCTCACCGAATCCCACAGCAATTCATGAAAATATTGTATTTCAGTGTGTTTTTTTCAAAAATTCCCACTCCTCCTAAGTCGTCACTCCGCTTAAGTCGTCAAAAATGTTTGGTCCCTTGAGTGACGACTTAACGAGGTTTTACTGTATTAGTAAATTATACTGTTGTAGTATTTCACTGTTGCATTGATGAGTATATTTTCGTTTCTGTTATTTAAAAAAATCCTATTATAAGCTGTAACATATGGCACACAATTTAGATTATGTACACTAGTTTATTATTGATATTATAGTTACTAAATTGTATGATCTATTCATTCTAAGATGTTGTAAAATGACTTAATTTTTATTTCAATACAAATTAAAAAGCTGTGACTCAGCATATTCGTTATCCATTTCACAGACTGGGAAAAAGTTATCTAGTTCAAGAATTTGGTAGGGAATTAGAGATCATGAAGCTGCTATTTGCTAGAAGAATGCTTTGTATGTGTTTGAGCATGTGTTACCAGCAAGTATTGGTGTAGTGAGTTTTGTATATTTATGTTTATGTAGACATATAGGCCCGTTAGCCTAGTGGTGAGGAGCTGACTGTGGGCTGGAGAAGGCGGGTTCAATCCCCTATCTCGGCGGATGAAGGTGATTTTTCCACGCTAAATTCGTCTCCTGATCGGTCCAAGGGTCCACCCACCTCTAAGTGATTTCTTCCCACACCCACTACCACTTACTTTGATAAGGAGCATTCGTTGTTTTTTAACCCTTTTTTTCGATAATTTTTTTTCTTTTAAGATGTAAATAAGTTTGTATTTCACGATTCTAATATTTTGTAACACGTTAAAAACATTATCATTACATTTCACATTTTAGCATTTACGATCTTTAATTATTGAAGTTCAAACTTGATTTCACTTTGAATTTTCCCAATTCCTTAATCCTCTTTATGTAGATTTATTAAATTTGAACCACTTAAATCATGTGATTACTAATCTTTATTTAATATTTTATTGTTTATGTTAAGCATATATTGGTATTATGGTTATAAGGACATAACATTATAAAGTCAATAAAACATTTTTGAATGATTCTTTACGATCTATTTTATTCTCTAAAAAAATAAATTTAATTTAATAAAGACAAATACGTAATTTATACATAAACATATTATTTTATTTTTAATTACAACAACTTTAGCGATCTTTTTATTGCAGGGCAATATCTTGATTAAAACACGGTTAGAAACACTCTGTTACTCCATTGACTGCTTTAATAGTTTTATGAAAGCTGAGATCACTGTAAATCTGAAAAACAGCCTTATTTATCACTAGTTTACGTGTGTATCAGATTGACATATTTGTCGGAGAGACTAAAGTAACTAAAAAATTATTTTATGAAATTCGGCGAAGGCCCATCCACAGCCTTTAAGTTGATATTTCACAATCACAACGACAAGTTGTAAAGATTAAAAATCGTTATTAAAACTTGTAGCAAATGTTATTAACTTTTAAATTCAATAAAACGTTTACGCGTTCTAAAGGTATTTATTTGTTTTATGGTTTTGTTCTAACCTGTCTTTTTCATCGGAAACTGGAATTTGTTTTAAAGAGATGTTAGCATACAAGTTCTTCAAGATGCTATAGCGTAATTTGCTACAATTTGAGCCCAACTCGAACTCTTTAGGTCAATTGGTTGCGGAGATATAGCCAGTTAAAAATGGCCAACTTTTTCCAAAAAGTGGAAAGTTAGAGGTAGGGTCATGTTCCAAGACACGTACCGGCTGAACTAATGGCTCTAGAGAAAGATCATGAGAGAGGAAGTTGTAGAGAATTGTATTAGATGCAATTTGATTCCAAAATAGTGTCCCTAGGCCTCATAGTTTCCTCAAAAACGAAAAAACAGTAAAACATCGGAATGAGGAAAAATGAGGAAAACATTGTACTGAATCATGTTGGTATGTGTTGCTTTAAAGACACGTGCATGAATGTGAAGTTAACATTGTAGATACAACATATGGCTTCAAATAAACATACACTAAACAAATAAACGTAAACATAAAATAAACAACGGAAACAAATAAACGTAAACATAAAATAAACAACGGAAACAAAAATGTAAACAAGAAAATTCTAAGTACACAGTTAAGCATAAACACCGAGTAGAAGTTCGCCCTTTTGGAAGGGCCGGACGTATCTAGTGTGGATCAGTGGGGAAGGGAGTGGGAGGATGGACGACGTTTTCTGGAGGTGGAGGCGGGTCGTCATATGGTGTTGGGTCGTCGACATCCTCATCCTCCTCGTCCAGGACGATAGGGGTGACGTTTGTGCAACTGCGCTCTTGGCAAAAGGAACATAGGATAGAGCACTTGAGCCCGGCCTTTCTGCAAGTGCACGACCCTAAGCACCTTTTCTTGCATTTGCAAGCCACCATTCTAAGCAGGGTCTGAGGAGCGGGCTCTTCGCAGATTGTGATGGGCATGAGACCTTTTTCGCTGGTGGCCCATCCCCAATCACAAGGGTTTTTGTCGACCCCCAACCATTTTTGCACCTGGTGGTAGGTCCTCCACGAATGATATTTTGAGCCTATGTGGTGGAGGGGACGCGGGCAAGGTTAACTCTGGCCGTCGCTGTCCATTTGACAAATGCTGAGTATGGCAGGGTGTACAGCGTTCCCGCATCTCCGCCGTTGAGGTTCATCAAGATCTTCTCGCCAGCATTTTCTACTTCGTCCGGTTGGAGTTTCGATCAAGAAAAATGCTGGCGAGATCTATCATGTGGGGTTTTTTTTGAGGACGTTGCACCACTTCATCTTGCCTTGCCAGAAAAGGGCAGAGGTGGTGTCGCACCCACTGATGGCATGCAGGAACAAAACCATCCCTCATGGAGCCTTCATTTCTCCATATGTAAAGGAATTTTCTGTATAGTGAGCGCACTCTGACCCACCTCTGCTGCCTTTCTGGAAGTACACGTTCGTCTGTCCAGAGCTTAAGCCGTTGAGGACCAGTAGGTCGACGTCCTCCCCAATGATGAAAACTTGGTCGAATGATGAGCTCTTGGATAGTCATCACTATATCAGTATCGGCGTCTTCTTGAGATTGATGTACCTCGATACCTTGCCTCTCAAATTCAGTACGCATCATGGTGATCAAGCGCCGTTTGTTAGATTCATTGGAGAGCAGTTCTGCCTGGGGCTCTTTGATGGGTGTTGATTCATCAAACAAAATGTCACTGCAGAAGAGAGAAGCAGAGCGTCGCAGGCGTTCCGCTGATTTAGTGCTCCTCATAGATGCATCGTGTGGGTATCCATCAAACACCACAGCTACGTTTGTATCAAAGTGGTTGAAAACGTAGCTAACGTATCCCGCCACAATGGCTCTGACTGAATCAATGCGATGCCAGATCACCTTGTTAACAATGTTGGGCCAGATCACAATGTTAACTTCACATTCTTGCACGTTTTTTTAAAGAAATACATACCAACATGATTCAGTATAATGTTTTCCTCATTTTTCCAAATTCCGATGTTTTACTGTTTTTTCGTTTTTGAGAAAATATGAGGCCTAGAGGCACCATTTTGGTATCGAAATTCCAGCTAAATCAATTCTCTACAACCTCTTTTCTCATGATCTTTCTCTAGAACCTTCAGTTTAGCCGGTATGTGTCTTGGAACGTGACCCAACCGATATCTTTCCAGTTTTTGGAAAAAGTTGCCCATGTTTGACTGGCTATATCTCCGCAACCAATAGATCTAGAGAGCTGGTGTTCGGCTCAAATTCTAGCAAATTTAGTTTGTTTTACAAAAGTATAGAATGAAGATAACCGATAAACGCTTCCTTCACGTGGGTTTTTCGACAAACCTGAGACAGGTGACCTAATTTCGCAGTTTTTCGAACACCACAGGAGTAGCACAGGGTTTTCAGGGTTGCAAATTTGGGTGTAAACTACTCTGAGGGGTCCAAACAACATATAAAAAAATCGTAGATACATGCGCGTTTGCGATGTTTGCCTTTTTTGTGTCGATATTGACTGGCCTAATAGTTTTATGTATTTTTGCGAAATAAAAGTAAAACCAAAGTTTCAGTTGGAACTTAAACTCGATTCCTCTACTTCTTCCAGACATAAAATGTACTGTTTTGTTATTTCATTAACAATATTAAGTTAAATATTTTACTGAAAAAAAAATTAAGCCTAATACGCTTTTTTGTTGTTGTTTTTTTGGATGAGATCATCCTAACGCACTGTATCAACTTATCTGGCAAATCCAGTTTGAAAATCTTTTAAGTAAAAAGTTAGAATAAAGTTGTGCAAAAAAAAGTTAGCACAGAAATCTCACAATGATGAGTTGTCTTCAGGATTTTAGTGTTTGAAATTCCGTTCAACCAAATCCGTAATTATTTGATCAAAAGCCAACAATCTCCACTGGATCACTAGAATACAAAATAATCTGCCAGCATCTGTATGTGAGAATTAGATTAAACTTTTTTAGAAATGTCAATGATTGTAATTCATTGATAATGAATACAGAATATAAAATATTGTTTGTGAACTGTGATGATGATGTAAATGCCGTAGCAAAATTTTTATATTTTAATTGAGGGACATTTAAAAAAAAAATAGGTAGTTGTAATGAAGTTGTTTACATTTTTCATGCCAAGGCAATTCCAACAGCATTTACAACAAGTTTTAAGTTCATGTTTTAACATTTGTCATTTCTTTGTCATTGCAAATCTTATCCAGATATATCTGGATAACATATGTATATCTCTCAGTTTTCATTCATAGTAACTCGTCTAACAGCTTACTAGATGCTTTTCTGTTAACCATTTGCGACAAACCCCACTAGAGGCCAGCACCAGCATCTGTGCTCTAGTCATGTGGTAGTTATTTGGTCTCTCGGACAACTCTCCTTGGCAACGCAAATGAAAAAAGCTTTTCTTTATATCCAGCTTCTTTTGATCATCGCTGGGTGTCAGCACAAAGAAATCTTTGATTGGTTGAAATGCCTACCAATTTCCTCCTTTCTTTTATTTATAAATATCCTGTTTATGCTCTGCTTTATACCATTCAATAAAGATAAACTGAAGGTAGCTGAAACATTTGGGAAATTGTAAGTATGTTATATTTTTCCTTCTAATGTTACTTTTTAAAAAAAGTTTTTATAGTTTAGAATTTTTATTTTGCTTGTAAAGTTAGAAAAATGTCAATGTTTCTACAAAGTATTCTGTGAACTTCTCTGAATGAAAACAACTTTTTATGCTTCGCTTTAAATCGAGATTCCAAAATAATGAGAATTAAAGAAGTAATGAGTTGTGCAAAGGCCCCTCACTATTCTTGGACGACTGGTTAATTTTGAATGTACTCAATACATTAATTATTTTGCTACAAATTGTTAATGTTGAAACTTCATATTTTAACGGTCTGTAGTAAATAATCATTATTATTATTACTGCCTTGCATTGCTCAGGGCCTACAATGCCGTTTTACCTTTGCCGTTCTTTCGCAGAACAGCGGATGAAAACAGCAGAGTTGTGTGCTTACCTTAATAGATGGCGAAGGCCAAACTAAGAAACAATAGGTCAATTTCGGTGTCGGCTTTTATTTGTTTAGGCATATTCAGGATTTTTGAATTGATCTAGGAAGTGGGTCGTCACAATCTATGTTACAGTTCAACGAGCACTTTGCTAAGGTTTTAGCATTGTGAACAGTTAGAAGTCAAGCAACGTTTAACTCGTGGTTTTTATTTGAAGAAAAAGCCCCCCCCCCCCCCAAAAAAAAAAAAATGAAAAAAATCACCAGAACGCATTTTTAAGACTTCAAAAAAGCCCATCTTGGGGTTGGTTTTTTTTTCCATTTTGAGAATTATGAGAAACATTAGAACGGAAAAAGTTTTATTTTTTTGAAGTTATGACTGTCATATTGCACCTGATCACGAGAGCTTCTGATTGGTTAACTCAGAAGCCACTCTCCAATAGGAAAATACTGATCTGATGTATTGAAGCTCATTTTAGAAATAGGATTGTAGAAGAATAAATAATTTTCTTATTGGCAATAAAATAAATAAAATAAATAAATAAAATAAATATCCGTTTCTATTGGGGAGGGTGAGTTATAAACAAAACGAAGAACGATCAATTACTACAAACTGATGCACTATCAGTTATTTTTCATTTTTTGATGCAAAGAGGGAGGGGGTTAGAACCCCCTTCCGCTCGATACCCAATGCTTTATTATTGTAGGAAGATTTCATTGTTACAACCGAGACCCCCTCCCCCAATCGACGTTAAATTTTAAAATGATCTTCCATTTCCTCAGTTGGATTCTTCCTCTTGTATTAATCCACAATCTTGCCAAAGAGTGCAGTCTTAATTTTTTAATTTCTTAAAATTAACCAAGTACATAAGAAATAAATTTTACTTTTGAAAACTATATTAACTGAGTGTTTCCGAATCTTTTGGAAGGAAAGTTATGGTTCTGGAGTTGCCATCACCATCCATCCATAGTATTCTGTTCGGAGACTAGACCAGTTCTATGGAATTCACGTGGAACTCCCAGAAACACCTGAGGAAAGATCCTGGGGTGGTTTCCCGTTGCCTACCCCAGGACGCCATTGGCATCTAAGTTTAATGTTAAGACTAACTGCATTAGTCGAAATGACAACTGGAATTAGTATGATTTATCGAAGGATATACGAGAAGACAATGATGTGTGAAAGCATCGGAAATTCCTACAGTTCACCCTCACATTTAGATCATTTAACTATTTAAAGCGCAGATTCTTTTCAGGATTTCCCTTGGGAGCTACTACAATTCTATGAGTAATGCCCTTCGCAGTCCAAACTGGAGGTCGGAATCCCATGAGTCATACCTCGTTGGACTCACCATGGTGTGGAAGTTTGCGGGAAAAGTCAGATTTCCGGTTTTAGATGGTTATTGACCATGCCAGGAAAATAGAGTAATAAGAAATTGGCTAAAATCAACTCTGAACGAAGAAGAATCATAAGCAGAAGTTAATGAAAATTTTTCAAAATTTAAAACTTAGTTTCTGGTCTTTATTTTATATTAGAAAGATAACAAGTGGTGACGCTTGAAGTAAGGTCGTTCGGTTTGTGATCACTTCGAAGGGCGGGAAATTGAACTGATTGCTTTGTTGTAGCTGCATTTATTGATTATAATAAAAAGTAGAATATTATTCATTGATATCAGTGTAGGGAGGATATGGGAGCTAAAATAAACTTTTAAAGTAGGCTCCAACCAAATAAAAAGCCACAACATCTTAATTGATCTAAAAAGTTTCGTTCTAGAGAAGTTCTACAGAATAAATAAATAAATAAAACTAATTTTCAACAAAAAATCTGAAATATTAACGAAAAACAACTGACTGATAAAAAATATAAGCTCTTAAACATAACCAAAAAATTCTATTCAAATTCAATTATAAGCGATTTCTTTATAAAATTACAGATAAAGAATATAAATAAACAACTAACTAATTA
>JAFIDM010013417.1:3001-40978 GCA_023159025.1 Thereuonema tuberculata
CCCGGGCCAAAAAATCTATTCAACTAAACAAAAAAAACAATGAAAATCTATCTGTTCAACCAAAAAAAACGTTCGGAGGACATATCTTCATTATTTCGGGAGGGGCCCGGGCCCCCTCGGCCCCCCCCCCTTATATACGCCCCTGATGCGAATAAAAATTCGTCAAATAAAATAAACTGACAATATTTTTATACAAGTCTTGAAACTTCATAAATTTGACAAAAGCAAATCTTGAGCTAAAATTTCAAGAAATTAAATTAATCAAATAATTTTAAAATGAAAAGAAATTTAACGTGCATGACTAGATCAAGAAATAGATAAAAAAACGACGGCACAACGCTAAAAGCGGATTCGCACCCTTAGCTGTCACGGGGAAGAGACTGGGACGGATATCATATAAATAAATAATATGTATTGTAATAAGAAAATCCATAAATCCGATGTTTCCTATTAATTTATGTTGAGTTCTTTATTGGATTTTTTTTTTTATTTACTTCTGGTTTTTAGAAATTAATTCTAACTCATGATTTAATGCGTTAACTATTATGTTAAATCAGTTTCCTTTCAAATAATGTTGATTCAATGGGGTACAATTAATCAGTAATAAACAAAAACGTAATATTTATTTTGAGGTATGATAAAATATTCTTGATAAAAATAAAGCAGATTTTTTTTTAATAGTTGTAAAACTTAAACACTTTAAGTTACAGCAAATATTATTCATTCTTCATATTTTTATATCTCAAAGTTAATAACTATGAGTAATTAAAAAGGTTCAATTTATTTCGTAAAATAAAAATGAAGGAAAACGAGAAAAAGTCTTGGTTACCTCTGCCTTTCAAAACTTAGACTAACGCAGGTTAATCATTTCCATCCAGATAACAGTTATCTCTTTGCAAACATTATGTCATTCGAGTTATTTATAGAATGTGTCGAGTTCTTAAATAATGAATAAAAGAATTCCCTAACTTGATACGAATAGAAACAATTGACTAAACAAGATTTATATTTCCTGGTGGATTTAAGGTGATTAATCATTAAAAAAAAATGCAATTATTGAAAACAAATTTAAAATGTTTTAATAAATACTTAAATTGTTATCTAAATATTTAAAAATATTATATTAACATTTCTAAACAATTATTACAAAGTAATTTCAAAGCAAGCCAAATCTAAAGAAATATAGGAAAACAGAGTTGAGAAAATAAAGCGAAGCCTTTAAATATAAATAACTGAATTAAAAAAAAAGTGAAAATTTGCTAAGAATTTCTATAAATTGAGAGTCTTGGACTTATTCCACTAGTCATAGACAGTCAGAAGAAGAGGAAAAGAAAGAAAAGGGAGACAAACCGAAGAAGAAAATAATGTCCATAGTGTCCCTGGGATTCGAACCAGTAGGTCAGTATGACTCAACGGCTGCCAAATATTTCAACAACAACAGGATTTGCTAATTTTTTCAGTTATAAATTCAGTTTTTTTTTTCGAATACAGAAAAAAGTAGCCTATTCGTAACATTTTATTCTGATTAAAATTCGAAGTAGCGATTGTATCTGCCTCATCAGTTATTTGTGACAGAACAGATTCAGATAAAGCAATATAATTATATGTATTTGAAGTTTTCACCAGATACACCTCGTATTGATTAAGTAATTATTAAGGGAATAATTAATTGTTACTTAAGACAGTGATGGGTAGGAGGCTTGCTTTTTTTTTTCTTCCGTTATTTATTGCTCCTCGTGGAGAGTTTCTGTCACGCGAACACCGATAAGATTGTTTTGATTAAAGTTAAGAGGTAATTCATGTAACTCGCGAGAGTATGAATGGAAAACTACAATCACGCAACAAAATGGTGGAAATCTAATTGAATAAGGAAGTAAAATGGATAGAAATACAATGATGTTAAGTACACACATGATTTCTTAAAAATGAAAGTAAATAACACTTCTGAATTAAAAAAAAATACTTTGAATAAAAAGTAATCTACTCAGTGAAAACTGTATTTATCGTAATTTCATTTTGTTTCTTTTCGTAAACACTGTCTAAATAATCAGACTCCTCAAAAAAAATATACAAACAAAATAGCTGTGAGTTAAAATTGCCCCTTAAGAAAACCCTTTAATCCATTCGTGACAATATTATCTCAGTATTATCGTAATATGGAAAACAACGGAAAGAAGAATGAATAATAACAAGATTTTTTTTTTTCATATATGTAAAAAAAAAAAAAAAATGTAAAAGGTTGCGGCTAAAATTTATCTTATTTTGTAACATCAGAAAGTCTATTCTTCCAATATTCCACATTTATTCCCTTATCCGTTATTTCATTCATTGCATTTCTAATCTTTTGCTTAGACTCTGTTTTCTGGTTCTTGATCACTGTGACAATTTTTTGGCATTCCCTATCCAATCCCAAAGGTCCAAATCTGTTCTCTCTATACAACTGTCTGATCACTTTGCTACCTCTATTACTCTCACTGGTCTTCTGAAATCCCTCTGGAACAGAACAGCAAAGCAGTTGGGTTCAAACAAGATCCAAAAACTTTTAATCTTTTCTAAAAACAGAAGAACAATTTAAAGTAATGTAATAGTATCCAAGTAATCTCGTTCTATTTAAAGAGTGATAACATAAATCTGCTGGCCAGATTATTCGACTGATTTGCTTTCGATTTTTGGGGCGGCTTAGGCATTTCACTTTTCTTTCTTCTGTTTCTTTATCAGATATAGAATATGTTCTCAAAGCAGAATCTCAATAATATTTGGCGAAATGGTCTACACTTCCTCTCGAGTAGGTTGGAAGGCAAAGATCCACAAAAATAAAAAAGTAGTAACACTTTAGAAGGATCTTGAACCATCTCTAAATTGTACTAATTATAAATTGGTAAAGAATTCTATTATCTGATATAAAGCAGATATTACTGGAATTTATTCCAACAACAAATTTTTCAAGCTTTTTCAGCAGGAAAATTGACTGAATTCAAGACACTCAAATATTTTCACAGACATAAATCACTGACTGTGTCAACGGCTTCAAGAGTGATTAATTTAATGTAACATCTTACTCTTTATGATGTTGATCTGCCATCTATGGGTTGCGTTTTTCCTTAAATTATTTCTGCAATCTTTGTTTTGTAAATGTAAGAATTTCTAAATTTAAAAGAGTTTAACATATTTTAAAATTAAATAAAACTTAAAAAAGATTCGATTTCCGTAGCAATCTATTTATTTGAAATATCGAAGAAGATGTAATTTCTCCAAAAGGTAATTTTAAGTCCCTGTAAGATAATTGATTGTGAATTCAGTTTGAAAATGATGGCCAACTGTTCGAATGAAACATTAAAAAAACTACAATCAGGGTGGTGGAGTCGGAAATTCTTTTTTTCTACTCCCACTCAACTTCACACCCATTGTGTGTTTCTGACTCCACCAAAAAAAAAGCTACGATTTCACGACTCGACTCCACAATCCTGATGATAATGGAAATTTAAATAATTTGCTTATTTTTTTTATTAAACGAGTTAATTACTTTCATTTTTTAATTGATGAAGAAAATAAAAACTGCCAGTGTCCCAACTCTCAACTGATTAGAATTTATTGATTTTAAATTGAAGCATATTAATCCATGTAAACAGATGCAACTTAAGAATTCAAGTGAAAGTGCGTTGTTACAAGAAGAAAAGAATAGATCTGTGGCAATAATTTCAGTAAAACGTCTGGAAAATGATTTAAGATTTAATGAAATGTCCAGGCTTGTGTGCATCATAGCTGATAACATTAAATTTTCGGAAAACACGTGTTTTGCTCATTTGTGCTATAAAAAAAAAAAAAAAAGACTAAAAACTCTATATAGGTTAAAAAAGACTATTAATTATAATAACGCCAAGAGTATCGCAGACATTATATACAAATTATTAAGATCTAAATAATACATCCTATTTCATTACCAAGAATCTGCTCAGTGGGAATTGAGCCTGCAACGATATTGTGAGTTAGGGGCGAAGACCAATAAGGCCATATTTTAAATTGATGGCTAATATGGCCATATTTTAATTGAGGGCCAATAAGGCCATATTTTAAATGAGCATCTTAATCAAATTTTAAAGAAATCACTCCCACCGTTTTCCAGGGTCATTATTTGAGGAATGGGATGTGGAGATTAAAATTATCGTGCTCATGGTTAAAAAATTCGATCAGCAATGGGCATGCAACAAATTTTCAGGATAATCCATCACAGCCGTTAGATTTCGAATGCTCATTTTAAAGTCAATTCTCTGCATAAAATGTTAATAACGGATTGCAATTATAAACATAGCTCAGATATATGCAACTAATTGGATTTATAAAAATTAATTGGTTTAAGTTTTCTTATATTGCATTTTTGCGCTCGCTGTGTTATGAAGAAGTTGAATAGAAAATGAGGATTCTCACTATGTTTCGTTATCATTTATTATTTTGAACTTGTGAATAATTTGATAAATCATTCTGTAATAACCAGATATTCGTTTAGGATCCTTGCTGTTGAACAATTCACTTCATTTATTTACTTATCTTCTAATCCTTTGAATGAAGTTGACAAATAGTTTTCAGTCCCAGTGGAGAAATGCCCGCTTGCCATTGCTCATTAGCAGTAAACAACATTGGTTGACCTGGAATCAAACCAACGACCTTCTCTGTCTCCGATTGTTGCTGGTGAATTGAAGAGGTAGCAACGCGACGCAGTTGCGTGGATCGATGATGGCGGTGGCCCAGAATCCAATCAGTGGAGGGAGAGGGGAATGCAGCAGGGGTTGGGAAATGGATGTCACAAGAGGGGAAATCAAATCCTGATAGCGTTTTACTCCAGTGCGAGCTGCCACCGTCCAATTGAGTTACAATGGGGTAAGGTTCATTTTTTAACTCCTTCCTTAAAGGGCGAGTCCACAAAGGAATCAAGTAGGGTTTAAAAAAATCGATGCCAGCCCCCCTCAGGTTTAATGAAACCACGTTTCGCCAATATTTACTGAATTCCAAATAAAGAGGCGAGCGTTTTACCTTCACAGAACCACAAGCTTCATTGGAATAATTTCCCTTGCAATGTAGATACTAACAAGTTTCTCCACAGCAAAGCTTTATTTATTGAATGAAAGGGTTGACGAATTTAGTCCCTCATCCCTCAATCACAGCAAGACACGCATTGGACCAACGTAATGCATTTCAAATTTTACTTAAATTCTAAGGCTGAATTTTGGTTCCATTTAGTAACTCTATTATTGGAGATAAACTAGAGTAAGGAATTCATTGAGAGAGACCTAAGTGAGATCATTCATCATAAATTAAAAATCGATTATCATAGTTTGATAATGTTTACTGAGAATAAAAAGTTCAGATTAAAGTGCTGCTTAAAATAAAAATTTGTGAAATGGGTCTGACATTACTTCTAATGATTAACGAAGTTTTTTTGTTTGTTTTTTTTACCACAAATGTTAACGAAAATTATGAGTTGGGTTATTAAAAGATGGAGAAAAACATCAGATTTGTTCATTTTTCCAAATTTACTCTAATTAAACAGAAAATTCAATTCATCTAGAAGACATTTTAAATATATTTCTGTTTGACTCGTCGTTGACTACAAATTCCCCGTCCAACGATTTGGCAAGACGTGTGGACCAACGAGTTCTTACATTGATACCATACATTGACACTAAATCGCACCTGATGAGAGCGGACTGCAATGGAATGTGGACTTTTTCTCTGCCCAAATGTGCTGGCTGTGTGTGTTTAAAACATCATCCCGTGTGAATATTGCTTCATCAGTGAACATAACTCGCGAACTAGGGTATCACTGAACGTAGTTGTAAAAACAATTCTCAAAAAATGACATCTTCATGGATAATCCTCCGCCTTAAAACCTGAACATGTTGTGGGTGAAAGAGCACAGAGTGTTGTTTATGAAGAATCTGCTAAAACGGAACACGACGTGCAATTGCACGTTTGCTGATGGAAGGTTCATTTGCCACTGACTCAAGAATGTCTTCCTCTACATCAGGTGTCACAGAACGAGATCGGCCTTTTCGGACATGTTTGGGAATAATGAACCCGTCTAACGAAATCGGAGGTGGAGCCGTTGGAACATGGCGTGAGCAGGATGTCTGCATTGTGGAAACCGCTCTGCTTACATCCTTGCAGCTATTCGCTCCATGTTGATTTGCAGCACTGTACGTCAAGTGTACATCAAATGAATGTCCGCGAGTTCCGTCAGACTGTACTGCTCCATTATCTATTCGAATGTAGGACTCTCTGATGACTGCGCTTTGAATGACTGTACGTACAGTAAACAGCAGACAATCACGCACCCATGTGCAAGGCAACAGCCGACAATCAAAATCTCCTGCTCATGGCCAACAGCCACAACACTAAAACGACTGCAGCGCCATATCGGTGCAATACCGGACACACATTACTTAATGAATACTGTTTGTTTTCGTACCTTCTATCTACCACATTCTTCTGTAACATAAGTTCGGAAACACCCTGTGTGTGTGTATGTGTGCATGCGTGTGTATAAATATCTTAATATTATAAATATATGTATAGCTTAATATTATATATATTAAACTATATATATTTCTATTTTTATATTGGTATATCTAAGCTATACATAGTGGACTAGAAACTAGGAAATCAGTCAGGTTTAATCCCCTGCAGAAGAGGCCGGATATTTTTCCTTATTTCTTTCTCCTGCAAATGGACCCAGGATTTGCACAACCCTTTATCATAAGAGGATCGAGTGTCTTCTAGGGTCGGCGTCAGGCTGATCACTTCATCTCGACGTAGTTCCATTGGTTTTGAAACTTAAAGATTATCTCTGCGTCCAAATGGGGGCAACTTTTGACATATAAGGGAACTGATTTTTTGAAATTTTAAATTGAGTTTTTAAAGAAACGTGCATCTTAGATTTATTTATTTATTTATTTTGCGACAAAGAATTTCAAACATGCTTTGTTGCTCGACATTGAATAGATCAAGTATTAAGTCTATCAAAAGTTGTTTAAGGAAAATAGGGTGAGACTTCCAAATCGTCATTAAACTATACTCAGAATGTATGTATTTTTTACTAAATGTAGGCAAGGATTAAAGACAAGGATCTATTTGCAACTAAATGTGTTCAGAAACTACAACGCACAATATTATTACACAACATTCATCTTCTAACCCCATTCTAGAAAACTTTACAGATGATAGTATCTAATGACACCTAGTAATACCAGGAGAGTGTATTAGAGTTACACAAGCTCAGTTTTAACTTTTCTTTTCTTTTTATTTTTTAATTGAAAGATACAGAAAGATTAAATTTCCAGAGGAGATTGATAATTTTAATTTCTCTTATAAATATTGAACAAAAGATAAAACGACATTGCTTTTATGACTGCTTGAATCTTCTGTAAATGCTTTAGATGAGATTTAAAATTTAGAAGCTCTAAAATATTAAATTTCACTGTCATTCGCTCAACGCTAAACCATGATTGGGAAATATCAAACATATTAACACTAATTTTGAATGAATACTATTTAGCAACGATCGGATGGAAAGAAGATTCTCCATTAAATAACGCCAACGCCAATCGATTGAACAAACTTGCCGCCTACTCTGAACTGACTGAGATTGATCAATCCACCTCCCACATACCGGTTCATCTCCTCACACCAAATAACCGACACTGAATACAGACCAAGTGATCGGAGCTCGTCAAGGCAACGACATGCATGACAATGACGTCATCACATCGACGACGGAATGTGACAAATAGATTCGAGGAGTGATCAGTGGCGGGTAGCTGGGGCTATTTACAAGAGCCCAAAAATAGGTCAACTGCAGCCTGAAACATTCACTTTTAACAACAACTTTCCCTAAAAATCAAATAATTATATAGTTCTACCATATTGACTTAAAAGTAAAAAAATAAATAAAGCATAAAAATATATTAAGACAAAGTCTTATATACTCTAAAAAACGTTTGCTTTCTCTAAACTATGTTTTAAAAATAAAGAAGGTTTAACGTGCATTAATGTAATATGAAAAGAATTTTTCTTCCCTTTTTAAACTATGTTTTAATAAAACTTTAAAAATTATCTTTAATATACAAGGAGACTGCAGTAATTTGAGAAGTGGAGGAATTTCAAAAAGTAGCTTTTGGATTCTGAGCGGAAAATAAAATGGGCGATAGTTTTAAATTATCCTTCAGTTTTCTATTTAAAGATATAGAAAGGTAATAAATAAATTACAGTAATAAATTACGTAGCGATAACATAAAAGTTATTAGAGTCCAGTAGGTTTATCATAAAATATCTAAGACATCTTATTAGTTACATGTTGAAACATCCAAACATCCGTTGAAATCTTACAAAAGTGACAAAAGCCTATATATTATCATTAAACCACGTTCTCAGGAAATACTAACAATGTTCTGAGGAATTGGTAAACAAAACAAAACCGCAAAAATCACATTAAAAAAATCATTAAAGTAATACGAGGGAAAGAAATAGTTGTAAACAAATGTCAGGAATTTTAAGACGTTTAAAACAAAAAACTCCTCGAAAACCTCAAGGAAATGCAAAGTTTTCATGAGGCAATCTCTTTACCTCAATCCCAATGTTTGTCTGACTTGGAGAACCACAAGTTCTCTTTGACGAATTCAATTACAAGAAAGTTTAAAGCATTTTCTTTTTTCTTTATGCTGTGATTTTCTGACCGACTTCACACAGGTCCCAGATCATATGAAGAAGGGCACAAAATGACGACCCAAAATGAGTGGCAGCATTAAGAAGAAAAAAAAAAAGAGCCTCTTATCGCTATTCCAGCCTTCGACATCATTAAACGTAATGACTGAGTAGGCAATGATCGTTTAGTGGTGGCACAGACAGCTCCTTTGGGAATTGCATTGCAATCTGCTCCATTTTTTTCCCTCCCCTAAGCGTAATTGAAAGTTCAAGATTGACTGCCATTTTCTTTTGTATGGATCCCAATTTAAAAATGATTAAGGAGGTGTTAGACGTTTTGTTTGAGCTTTCGATCCATTGACACAAATCAAATTATCAGCGGATTGAAAAACTTAATGGCTTCCCATGATATTTAACTGAAATAAATTAAGGAAAGGATTGGGTTCAATACCGTCTCAAAATGGAGAAGAAAGTCTCAAAATTAATTAGAAGAAAGAAAATATACTAAATGAAACTCTTCCAATTTATATAGCTTGTACAGCTTATTTAAAATCTGTTGGACAGCGACTGTTACAGGCTGACATTATTGTAAATAAAGAATTATGGCTGTAAATCTGACGACAAACTGTTGTAGATTTAATTAATTGATAAAAATTTTTAAAAATAATAATGTGGAAATAATAAAATAAAAAATAATTTGAGCAAGTAAAAATTTATATAGGCCTACATACTTAATATTAAATTACAAGAAAAGCAATAAAAAGTAAAACTATGATAAAGTTTTTTTACGAACTCCTCAATTCCACAAAACATTAATTGGTGGCGCTATAATAGTTCAGAAACATGTTTAGAAAAAATCGTATGGTTTTTCCTTTTTTGAAAAAAAAAAAAAAAAAAAAGAATGCCTCTGTTTATTATTTATTCATTTAAACCTCGAAATATATCGGATAATCTGAGAACAAAATTTGGAGGTTATTTCTTCTCTAATTGTTTAATATTGACTAAAGGGAATGAACTTTCATAAACTAACGAACACGAAATGTCATGAAACATTGGATGAACTTAATGAAGTATTTGCAAATATCTACACCCTAAAATGATAATTAGCTGACAATTGTTGATGTAAATCAACGGTATCACTTTATTCCTTGGGACGGAGGGACGGACAGGCCGATCAACAACTGCTCTTCTAATGCTGTGAAATGCGCTAGTCTTTAATGAGTCTCTTTAACTGAAGACCAGTGCATTTCACAGATACTGAAATTTCAGTCTATCTGAGTTTTGTTTCCGATTCCTTAAGCTATGGCTTATTCACAGTAATTTTAGGCAAAATAAACTGGAAAAGCAAAGATAAAGAAAAATATGTCTCTAGGTTTTATTTACGTTTCATTGCTCCTAAATCCAATCAAGCCAATCCAAAATGAGGAAGAAAAAAAAAAACAAAAACAAAAGCAACACATTTTTCTTGTGTCAAATTCAATTCCGTTTGCAATTTATTCTCTTTCAGATTTAGTTTGTTTTCCTGAGGAAGTCCTGTGGAAGCTAATCTACACTAAGGAAACATTAGGAAATCAAGAGCATCCTCATTCGAGGCAGAACAAAAAATTAGATTGTCCTCTGTCGAAAAGACAAGACAACAACATATTTTCCTGTCATTGGGAAAAATAAGAAGCAATTCCACAGCTAGATAAATAACTTCCCTCATAAGCCTTTTAAATTCAGACCTTGCTTTTTTTTGTCATTAAGAAAGAAGTGAAAACAAACCTAATCTTCTCAAACAATGTAAGATTGTCTTCCTTGACGCTTTTTGAATCTGAAACGTACAATGACAATAGGCGTATGGAGACTAGCCTACTGATAGCTTTTTGTCATAGATATATAGAATTTGCTTCTGCTAAATCTGTTAATTTATGCATTTCTGATCGGTTTAACGAATGAAGAACCACTGATCAGAATAGAAACACTATTATGAAAAGCAAGAGGTCTCTTGAATTCTTGATTAGTCCTCCAGGGTATAATCGATTTCCGATCTTATTGAACTTAAACCATTTGCGACCCTTGCCCTGTCCAACTGTAAAATATTAGTTCAATCAGACGGGTAGGTTTCGGAGGAAATATATTACTATTCGCGAAGGGGACAAATTGCAATGTTTTCAACTGTTGATTATTGCTCGAGGATACAATCAATTTTCGATTATCGCAGTACAACCATATGGGATTCTAACCCTTGACTAATTCCATAATTTAAACCAAATAGGGCGAGTAATTTCGGATGATAGAAAGACCATCTCCTGTTTTTAAGTCATAGTTACTGGAGGACCACAACTTGTAAAGAAATCTTTGCATATAATCACCATTTAGTATATATGATTTTCATACTCTTCATTTTCATCAAATTCGATTGAATTGTTCTCCAGAAAATAGCGAACACATCACTTCAATTGGCCTGAGGTAAAAGATCTACTTCAATAACCATCACATTTAAGTAACACGTGTTATTTAAGTAACAAATAACTTACTCTTTTTTTTTTTAGCATTCAACGTAAGGAATTATAAATTATTATATAACAACTTATAACTATTTAACGTAACTACGTAGAATGATTCAACTGAAGTGAAAGCTACCGTGTTTAAAATCCCGTTACAACAACATTATTCCTAAAGAATTGTTGAGATCTAACATTCTGAAGCGAATGCAATGTTGCTAAAACTAGCCGGGTACCGTCGCTTCGCTCCACCACACCTCAAAAATTTAAAGCGAAAAATCATTTTTTTTCGCAGAAACGTTTCTCAATGACTGATATATCGTTATATAGAACTTTCAAATACTAGCATTTTCTCAATATAATGTTCTCTTCCAACTTTTATATTTTTCGTTTAAATTGGAGAAAGTCAAATTTTGACCCTTTAAAAGGCGCCATCTTGGAAACCAAAAAATGTTTTCGAAAGTTTTTTGTAGGATTTTGTTTGTCTTAAAAAGATCTACATTTTATCTATTTGCATGACCAATCTATCTCTTATAGTTGGGTCACAAAATTGGAAAAACTTAAAGTCTTATGACATATAGGATAACTTTTTATAAATTAACTCTCTGGTTGGCACTCGCCCAGACTGTCTTATTTGTTTGCAAGCAGTGACACATAAAAGATCGGTATAAAATACTGGTATTGGCTGCCAATATAGTCTATTAATTCTCAGTCATATTAACATTGCATCTTATTATATTACAAAAATCCAATGCTTATTCTAAATCCGTCTAGAACAGTTAACTTATTATATCATGAAGTAACATGTATACATTGTACTCCGAACATTAAATTCAAATTGGGAGACATGGTCGTATAGTTTTGAAAGAGCAGTGTCCCTCTACAAATACATAATTGATAGAAGAAATCTAATTAGGCTTTAATTTCAGACAAAAAAAAAAAAGATCTACTGAACTGATTAGTTGGATTCTGCGGGAAGTTACTAAGGATTCCTTATTAGGAAAGGGAAGCCTTAGATGCAACATATATTAATATTTAATCAGGAAGATAATCTTCATTTCGAAAGTTTCTGAACAAAGATCATATTTATTCCCTTCTTCAAATCGACAGCAAGAAGAAAAAGAAGATTTCTTGGCAAAGGCTAACTTACACTGAATTACCATAAAAGATATATACATATATAATAAAAATATATTACATTATATATATAATAATATATATATTAAAGTAAATATTATGAACTATTAAATTACAATACATTTTGACTGCATCTAAGACCAACCAATTGTCCTGAAATCCATAAAAAAATAATATTAGAATTTGTTTCATTTAAATATTGAGTATTAAACATCAAATCTCAAAATGCTGAAATTCTTTTTGGAATACTGATATGACATTTTATAAATAAATTATCAATATTTATAATATCCGTTCAAGAATTAAAAGAACAATAAAAGAAACACTTACACGAAATTTATTAATTTTTAACATAGATACTACATTTAGACATTCTACTGATGCTCAGCTCTTTCCTGTATTTTACATAGGATCGAGATATAGCTCTAGAAAAAGGATATATCCATCGAATATATCTTTAAAAAAAGTGGGGGGGGGGGATTCTATCTTATCTCCATCCATTTCCGTCGAAATCTTTCAGATTTTAATATGTAAAGATATTTTGTAATAATAAAACCTTCATTTTATAATATAGAAAACACAGAAAACATAAATTCTTCACTAAAAAAAATTCTTCACTTTCTCTTCGCAGAAAGCTACTTTTTCTGTTTCTTCAGGCATTTTTTTTCCAAAGCAAAATAAAAACAAACAATGAATAATTTAAACAAAGATAGGCAATGTTTACCATGTTTATAATCATTGAAAAGCTTCATGATTTTTACAATGGTTTTTGAATTTTTCTAATAAAAATGGACTTATTTCCACTCCTTTTTGTTTATGGAAAGAATGAAAACTATTTATAACACAAGCTTCAATTATGAATCTTATATTTAATGAAAAATTTATAAAACCTTCATCTATTAAATCTAAACAGGAATTTGTTTTAAGAAATTAAGTATTCTTAAACAATTTAGATAATTAAAAAAACGAAATCTAAAGTCTGAGTTTCCTTTTTCTTCCTTTAAAGATGGAAAGAAATGACATTTCAATTGTCTCGTAAAAATTTCTCAGATGCTTCAAGACAAAGCATTTATTTTCTAATTTCCGAAGTAATTAGGAAATTGCAAATTAAAATGCCCTTTAATCGTTTCGGTATCTTTTTAATAGTTTCCACTCATCTTTGATCAATAGTTAATTATATTTTTTTTCCCTTGCAAAGAAAGAAAAAAATCACTTAATTTTACTTCAGTATATTAACATATTCCGTTTTTTTAACGATTATGCTTCGTCGTAGTCAAAAAATCTTATTTACTAAATAAATAAAAAAAAAATAAAAAAATTGTTCTGAAACTATGATGAATATTTAGTGATTTTAATATTCCTTTCGGATGTTGAAAGTTCTCTGCAAAATTGATGATAGGATTAGAATTTAGATAACCCCTACTTGGGCGGAATGCCGTGGAATATTCACCGTTTTATTCCCTACCCTCCCAAAACCGCAGTGAGTCACAACGAGAATTATGACGCATGCGTCGATGACATCACCTACACACATCTTGAATGACTTGTGGATTTGTCTGTTTATGTATTTTTATTTCTTTAGGTAAACTTTAATCCAGAATAATGATACAGAAGTTAAGTAAGCTCTCCGAATCAGATCATCTTTTATCCAAATAAATAAATAAATAAAAAGGTCCTAAGAAACACCTGAAAGACTTGAAAAGATTTATTTTCGTTGAAATATTGCGTTTTTATTTTTTTAAAACGTACAATTATGACAAGAAAAGCCTACATACATAAATTGTAATTCTTACCGAATATACAAAAATATCTGTCTTCAAGTATTCTCTTTGCTCAAAATTGCTTAAATACATAAATATTTACTTAAGCCTCTTAATCGAAGCAATTTTAATCAAATAATCCTTTCACTTAATTTAATCTCAGAATATTTTGCGACCCATTGTTTGTCACTAGTGGAAGCTATTTATTCAGCTTCTAATAATAAAACCAGCTTTTTTCAGTTATAAACGGTTTTTGGTTCAACACTGAAAACTTATTGATGTAACCCTAAACACTATTCAAACATGCTTTTTATGTAATATTATATAACAGGGATAAGAACTTTTCTTTGGAACAAGGCAATGTCACAGTCTAATTCAGGGTGACAGCCACCTGAACAGATCCCCACCATTAAGCCATTTTTTAATCTTTTCTTGGGGTAAGCCTGGTTTTGGAACACAACGCTCGAATTATAAAAAAAAAGTATTATTATTATTATTTTCGTCTTCATATCACCATGAAATTCACAAGAGAAATTTTTACTTGGAAGAGTACAAAAGATAGATCGTAGATTTCAGGAAGTTCCATTAAACTACTAGCTCAAACATTAAAGACAGAAAGGACGTGCAAACATACTTGCTTCCGTTTATAACAACTGAAGAACTGTATATTGAGAGTCTCCAAAGAAAATTAAATGATTTTATAAACGGGTAACTGTTTCAAACAGGTGTTGTTTAATTCGCAAATCAATTTGATTCTCTCAAACTAAATTGACAACGACGAAATTTCTATTTTTGATATTCTTTCTAAATTCGTGTTTCTTCTTTTCTTTATAAGGCCTCAAAATAAGCTTGATAGCAATTTACAAAGCCTCTCTTGGAATATTCTAAAAATAGAGTCTCCAAAAACAAAAAGTACGAGTGAGGCTTTATTGAAACAATGCTTTAGGAGTTGTGTTGTTTCTACATAAACTGTAAACGAATTGGATAACGAACAGCATTCAGAATTCTACATTCTATTCGCAAAATACTGTATTCTAAATGAATATTTACGTATTTCATCATTTTCCATATTGTATTAATAATAATTTTAAAGAAGACATATCAACAACAAAAATAGTTTGCTTCCAACTTAATATCGGCACCTGAAGACTCAAACAGCAATCTATGTCGAGAGGCTGCCTTTGGTATGTAGCGTACTTTTAGTTCCAAAATGTAACTACACTATTAGAGTTTGTAATTTATTGCCTAAACAAAACTATTTACTGAATTTCAGTTTCTTAAGAGTAAAGTCTTTCAATTCTCTAAGTTTGTCGTTATTATCTCATTGTAACAGTCAAAGAAATACAAAGATACAAAGATTTTTAACACTTACCTTGGAGTTCTTCAACTCCTCCTGCATTTTTTTTCCAAGTAAAACAGAACTTTCAAAATATAAAAAAGCAGACAAACGACATCCACTGAGGCTTTTAATAAACCCGGAATTGTAATACCTGGGAACATTTCGATCGCTCTGCCAACTGTCTTTCTGTTGCCTTAAACAAACTACCAATTCATTAACGGAGGATTAACTGTAACCTATTAACTTAGTTTTCTACATTTTTATGATTTTAATTTTATCACTTAAAAAAAAAAATGGAAACAGCGGTTTTATGCGAATTCGTTATTCATGTGGAAAATGTGTTGACAGATTACATCAAATCTGATATAACCTACAATTACGAGTCCAATGCTAATTCAAAATTAATTAACCCATAAAACTGTCATTTCAGTAGAAAGCATAAAAATCAACGTAGAAAATGAGAAAAAGCAATTTTCAGCCAATTTCAATTCGTCATGCAAACTGAAATATAATTGCTGTATCGTTCTAACAATCAAATGTCATCCAAAATTGAGATAGCATTTTTTTTAAAGGAAGTTTGCTTAAAAAGTATAATTAATGTCAATCTCAAATGCCAGCAATTACTGTAATACGATGTCGTAGGTTTTTTTTAAATTTCTATCGTGTATTTAAATAACCTTATTTAGTCAAATGAAATTACGAAAAGGCGGAGATCCGAAATGGCTCTGCCAAAGGCAAATAAGCGGAAATTAAAATGAGTTTTCTTTTTTTTTTTTAAAATTTTGTGGCAAATGAGTAATAACTAACCCAAATAATAAAATATAAAAAGGAACTCATTACTAAGAGAATGATTTTGAAAGTACTTTTATTGTGTAGCTTACTTTAAAATAAAAACAAAAAGTAAGTGTATAAATTTATAAGTTGCTAATTATAACGGAATGAGTAATATTGTGATAAACCTTAAAAAAATAAAATAAAAACTATGCTTCAGTTTCTGCCTGTTCGAAAATCACGAATATGCTTTTTTTTCCCTTCTAATCCCCGATTCTTTGTGAAACGTAATTATGAGATTGTATAAGATTAAATTGCAATAAAATATCTAATCAAAAACACATTGTTTTTTGATATAAAGGAATTATTTAAAACTTTTGTTACGGAATGTCACTTTTATTAATATTTGCATAATGATTTTTCGAGATATCTTAATGTAAATAAAATAAATTATTTATTTTTACTTTGTTTACAAAAGTCGCTAATAAAAATCCTAATTAAATGATATTATTATATTATTTGCTGAATTATTAGAATTTAGAAGTATAAATACAATTTTAATTTTCTGTTTTGTGTTCTCAAAAATTTTATTTTTACAATTAATTTGAAAGGACTTAATATCAAGGATTTCCATAATTTACAACTAAAATAAACCCAACTGAGTTTTAAGATCTCGAAGATCCTAATCTATTTTAAAAAGAAATGTACGAAAAGAAATACGATGAAAGATCGTTCGAAGAACAGAGTATCTAAAAGGGTTAAAGGCAACCTATCAAAGCATAACCCAAATACAGTAAAACACTGAGTGAATTTTATATTGAGGATGATTGGATGCCGGTACGCACCGAAGTGCGAGCTTCGTATCCGAAGCATCCATGTTCCAGGAAGCGCTAGTGTTCCCAAGATGGCGAACCCCTAGCAGACTCCCGAGAATTTTAAGAGAAAGATACTGGGGTGGTTTCCCGTGGCCTTTCCCAGGACGCCATTAAGGAATGACGTCAGACCGAAGAGAAAGTGAAGAGGAGGCTGGACAACACAGGAAAGGAAATTGAAACAGCCATGCCACTGCCGGGATTCGAACCCAGGTACTGGCGCACTGGCCGCCACGGCACACCGCCGCCGAAACCGCACGGCCACGCCAGCACGGCGAATTTTATATTAGAAAATGCTTAATTTGGTACAAGACAATTAGGAATACAATATAAAGTAAATCCATTAATATCAGTAAGGATTTATCTTTTAACATCAGATCAATGACCATTATTTCCGTTTTGAATCGTGCAAAGATGGGCTAAAAAGAAATTTGATAATTTTGTAAGCAATTGCTTCCATTATTTTTTAATAACTTTGTTAATTCATTGATAAAACAAGTTACTGAAAGTGCTACCTACGTACTAATTGTAATAAAGAAACAAAATAAATATTTCTTTTTTAATATTGAGGAATAATTTTATTTATTGTCTCTGAAGTCATTTTCTTTGTCTCTTTCTTCTGGGCATTTTGTTTTTACAAGATCAATTAGTACTTTTTAAATAATTATACATTTAATATATAATGTATAATATTTATAATTATATTACATATTCGTGGATTACTACGAAAGAAACTTACGACATTGAATGAAGATTCTTTCAAAAGCTGTAGCTACTTTATCAGGTTAAATATTAGGCATCACATGACATATTATAATGTAGTTAGGAAAAATTTCAAAGCTCTTCGTAAATTAATGTCTATATTTTTTTTTTCGTTGTGGTTCCATGTGGTAATAGAAATCGTTAGTTCCTTGTCTCCGGACTGCAAGAACCGGATTCAATATCTAGGGGAAGTTGGGTTTCTTTTTCCTTGTTGTTGCTCCTGCAGACGAATCCCAAGGTTCACCCAGCTCTTTATCTAATTCATATCTTGGGATTAAAGGAGGCGAACATCTCTGATCTTCGTTTGGTCCCGTTAGGATTCGCTGGTCTCTTGCGCTGCATAACCTCAGTGAGGATACAGAACCTCTAGTTTTTTTATTTTTCTTTAGTTAAAAGTCACTGAAGAAACTTGCGATTGCGCTTGTAATCAAGCGGTGGAAAATGCAAGTTCACAGACTTATTTGCTTATTTCTTTCTTTTCTGTCAGCAGGGCGGTTTTCACTTCAAAATTTTTATTATCATGATTGTAGTAAGTTATCTTATGTAAATTAATATCTTAGTGCAATTTAGATTTTTTTAGATGTGATTTTTCCAACAGATCCGAATCTTACTCACAGATTATCAAAAATAAGTATATCTTACATGCAATATAAAATTTACACTGTCCTATCACAGTAATAGAATACTAACATTATGGCAGTTTAAAAGGAAATTAAATTTTTAATACCCTAAACAGAATTGGGAAAAATTTTAGTTTCATTACTTTTGTATTACACTCGGATGAACTTGTATATAATTAGAAACAGCTTTACAGCTTGAGACTGTTTTGTTTTCATTGATTCAAGAAAGCCTTAAAAGGCCTCTTTAAAAATCTGGCTGGTCTTAAGAAAAACCAATTTTCGTGGAAATTTTGGCAAGATTCCAAACATTGAATTGCTTGAAATCACAATTTCTTCTTTCTTCTTCTTCTCATAGGAATTCGCGCGAGTAAAAATGAGCAACTAAATATATAGAGGGACTAAGGAATCTCAAACATTTCTTCATAAAAATGCGGACGATGCTTAACTGTTATCTTAGAAAAGACCCAAGGTCTGATTGGTCCAACAAGAAATCTCTTCAGCCAATCAGCGTTCATTTTTATTTATTCGGCAAAACTCTACGAATAGATTCCTGAGAAAATTTGAAAGAGTGTCTCATCACGCTTAATGTTGTTCTGTCTTTCAAATAAACTTCTAAAAAATGCTACATCAAACATTTCTTAATAAAAGACTTCTGTAAACGGAAACATATAAAACACCCAAACACGTATACATAGACTTAGAACTAAATATACGGTAAATACACTAATTATAACTACTATATATATGGAATGGGAAGATTCATAGCCTATACTTATGAGTTTGTGTTGCATTGTCTTCAATTAGCCAATTGTAATTTTTAAAATAGTAAAGAATATAAGAATGAATTAATACTTACAATATCAGAGGTCAAATAGAAATGTGAAATTTGTAAAATTCCAATTCAAAAACCACATTTCAATTATGCTGATGAAGCAATGATAAATTGAATTTTCAATAACATTGCAGAAATAGTAACGGTTATTTCGGCGACAAAAGTTAACCTCCTGCCCTAAAATAATAGGCTCCTCCAAATTGAGCCTATGAGAGAGTACCCCACAATGTCTTACAGGGGCATAAGAATTATTTCACCAACATTAATTAAATCAACTAATTTTTCTTTTCAAAAAGACATTTGTTAGTGTATTTTTAAAATTGTGGGTAAGGGCGCTTGGCTGCGGGTTGGAGGTGGAGGGTTCGATTCCCGGCCTCGGTGGAGGACGGGAATTTTTCCACGCTTCTTTCTCCTCCAAACGGACCCTAGGGTCTACCCAGCCCTCTACAGAATGGGTACCGGGTTTCTTTCCCGGGAGTTAAAGGCGGGCGAGCGACGGGCCGACCCCCCGTCCTCAACTTTGTCCCGTAGTTCAGAACGATCTCTGGAGCCTACCCTCCAGCAGCATTGCGCGGTCCTCTGGGCCTGATCACAACTTTAACATTAACTTTATTTTTAAAATTAAAAATACACTTTAAAATAGTCTCTCTACGACTCTCCTCGTTCTTTCCACTTTGATGACAAACATACATCCGTTTTTTGCCTATTAATAGTATGATTTTCCGCTAGATTTTTTATCTGTAGGCTATAGATATTTAAAGATATATGTATCTTCTTTTTAATTTTTCGTAAACTTATAAATAAATGTAAATATTTTTACAGTGCAGTTTAGGTATCTGTGTACTGTTCATTTTACTTAATATTAATTTTTAAAAAAAATATATGTTATCTAAAAATTGCATGTTCCAAATACTGCTTGATCAAAAGCAAAAGAGCTTTCAAGATTGGATTATGCAAATACAATTACTTCAGTTTCATTTAATTTATATAAGAACTACTTGTCTAAGTTCTTATACAAATTCAAATACTTTTCTCAATTAACCTAACTACTAAAAAATTCTACTAGTCTCTATTTTTAGCGACCCATTTGGAAGCTATTGTGATAGCGACCAAAATCGGTAGCTATTGCGTTTGTCCTGTCCGTCTGTCCGTATCTGTCCACCCCTAACAACTCCCGAACGATCGACAAATGGATTTCACCATCGTGTTCAGAGGCCCAAACACCGTAGGAATGGGGTATTTTCAGGGGCCAACGCCCTCCCATGTTCGAGATATTTGGCACTGTTGTCATTGTACCCCCCTAAAAACTCCCGAACGAAAGGTCGGATTGAACAATGGACTTCCCCATCGTGTTCAGAGGCCCAAACAACATAGGAATAGGGTATTTTCAAGGGCCAACGCCCCCCACTCCATATTCGAGATATTTGGTTTTTTTTTTAATTGGATTTCCGCTGTTAGTTTAAACGTTAGAAATGCAACCATCTTATTTCAGTTATCAGCTGTAGTTTGATGGTTATGGTTTCGGACTGTAGATTGTCGGTTCAAACCCGTATATCTTACTTTTTTTTGTTTGTTTTGGCTTTTTTTTTCTCTTAATCTTTTTTTCTCAATGTCCAAATGTTTTTTTTTTTTTCTTATTTTCCTAACGTTTTTAATTTTTCCTTATGTTACGTACTTTCCTTTTTTATTATTATTATTATTAATTTTTTTATTATTATGAATCGCCCTGAAATTTATGCTTAAGCACAAAATTATATTTACTTGTTTTTTTTATTCTTTTTCTTTTTTTTTTCTACAGCAATTCTTTTTAATAAAAAAACAAAAACAAAAAAAAAAAACTTGATCTGTGTATTAGGTTTGTAGTCATTGTTAGCATTTCTTGATACTTTCAACCATAAGAAGTCAGTTTAGATTTTGTATATAAAGTCAAATGAGATTCTTAAAGTATCTCATGAAATTTCCAAGGTTAATATTAAAATTCGTATCTTTTCTTTTTTTTTTTTTCTATTTTAGATGCTTCCATTTATTTCTTTTACGATGTAAAACTATTTGTAAGACATTACTGAAGGAGAAGGTTACACAATATTTATTTATGTATTTTTTTTTTATCTGTATACAACTACTTTTATTTACTACTGAACTAATTTCATGATGGAATGTCATGTTCGGTGTCGTATGAATCATTCCTGATGAAGCTGATAGTTCAAATCAAACACGAATGAAACCAGCAATTAATAAATTACTCCCCTTTTAATTACTGACATTGATCGCAATAACCCATTTTACGAGGGTAATTTATCTAAGTTGTTTGAACTACATAAGCGAAACGAAAGTGGAATAAATATTTACTCCTCAAGCAAAGGAAGATAGATGTGCTACCTGCAATAAGGAAAACTCACCTTGTTTCCTTCCTTCTCTTATTAATTAGACACAGACATCAATCAGAGGCTGTCCCAGAGAAGTCTTATTAAAACAACGAAAACAAAACCATCTAAAATATAAAGCGATTTCACGTCATTAACGAAACATTTCATTCGATAACAGGTATTTCAGCCACTCTTTCTGGACGTTACAGGTTTGGTTTCTTAATTTCTATTTCATCCAAAGTAGTCCCTAATAAAGACAAGTAGTTCTGAAAGAACTTAGGCTTTTTCCTTTAAAAATCTTGCGTTTTATTTATTTATTTATTTGTTTATTTATTTATTTACTTATTTTTTTTTAAAGTCGTAAAAAATAATACCAATTAAGTCTTTTTTTTTTTTTTCCATTTACTTTAAAATGCTCACAAATAGTATTTTTATTTTCTGAAAAAAATTAATTAAATCTTCACTACTTACTTAAGTTATAATTCTATCTAAATTTAACCCTGTGTATATTACAATTAAATTAAATGGAATATACATAGCTCGTGCATACATTAAGAGGATTAATATTCATTGTTTCATAAACGTACCTAGTATTTTGGAATGGGGGGATTATGATGTCATTCAACTAAATAAAAACAAACAAGCCCACCTGTTCTTTTTTCCGAATGTCGGGGGGGGGGGGGGGGGGACAAACTTTTTTTTACCACCAAAAAAAAACCAAAAAAAAAGAACTAACCTTTTTCGTTTGCTGGGGGGGGGGGGGGGGGGGTTGCGGCTACAATTCCGACCCTCCAACCCTCGGTACGCCAATGTTTAAGACATAGAAATGTATTGTTTTGATTCTAATGCTATTTATGACAACTTTATGAGATCTTCTCGCCTAATTTCTCGACAAAGACCCAAAAGGAAGAGAGAAAAAAATGTAAAAGTTACATCGTCTCTTTCTTTAAAAGTGTATGTGAAGTTTCTAGAAGATTCATCCAGCGGTTCAAAAGATATTAGGAGGACACACACACAGACCTAATGATTTGATGAACCTCACTTTCCTAGATAACTTGTAGATTTCAACTATAAACTACACCGCAAGTGAAGGGAATGGGATAAAAGTCAAACATGAGAGCAATGCCAGACACATTTCCAACTGTTGATATAACCTCAATCTTTCACACAGAAATTATTACGTTTTTCTTATTTATTATTCCGCGATTACAACTGCCAGATTCTATAAAGGAGCTCAGATGCTGATTTCCTGTTTGTTTTTTTTAATTTTAATACATATTTTTATTAGTAATTTTTAATCAAACTTAAAAGCTTAAAAAAATCCATATTATTAAAAGTAATAAATTGTAAGAGAGATTCAAGAAATGCATATTGTTGTAAGTATTGGGTTGTAATTGCACATCGAAAAAGCAAATGCTGAATAAGCCAGGCCTTCCGTCTGCGGAGTACTATTTAAAAAAATAAAACCCTGTTCTGTTGCAAGATATATCCAGGAAGAATTCATTGTAAATATTCATTCAAACATAAAAAAGAAGACTTTTTTTTAAAGTAGTTAACGAAATTACAAGGAACAATTTTCTTCCATAGAAGATACCAAAGTGTTTAGGCGGAAGGTAGCATATATCTATTATAAGGAAAGGAGATGTTAAACTATGTAACTATGTTAAACACAAAATTAAATTTTTCGGAATATTTGTGATAACATATTCATCCTTAATTCACATGCAAGACATTTATGATATCCTTTAACTCGATTCAATCTTGTTCTAATAAATTTCTCGAATCATAAATTTTGAAAGAAACCTATAATCTACTACTGTTATTATTTTAAAACTAAAATAAAATAAAAAATAAATACGCTGTTATTCATTTGTGTTTCTTAAGATAACTTAAAATTGTTGTTGTTCGCAATAATATTTTATTACTATGTAGACTCTTTGCTCATTTTTTTTTAATATTTTAACGTTTCTTTTTTAACCAGTCTTCTTAAAGAATGGTAAGTTAATACAATCATTATATTTGTGTGTAGGGTGATCCCAATCCTATTAATTTTTGAGTCGTAAAATTAAAATATTTTTGTAACCTGACACACATCTTTAAAGATAAGAAACAACTTTTGTTAGTTAGAAACTAACTTGTGTATTTCATTTTTTTTCTTTCTTGATCCTTCTGGAGAAATCTGAGAGTGAAAAAATTGCCATCGAAAAGCTTAGAAGCGAAACAATTAATCCCCTTTGACAGTAAATAATGATTTCCACAACATCTAATAATGTTAATCCATTTTCAATTTTCTTGTGCTTCGATATTAGGAAAGTAAATTGGATTTCGGCGAATTGAATAAATACCAGAGTTTTGATGAATTTTCAATAAATGGAGAATTTGAAGTTAAACTGTTTGTGAAGCTGTCATATCAGTAGAGAATTAAATTCCTTTGTATTATTTTCAAGATTTTAAAAATTAAAGGAAAACAGAAACAGACTTCCTTAAACTACAACAATTTGTAGAAAGAAGACTTTCAATTATTGCAGGAATTTTTTTTTTTTTTTTTTTCATTCAGTGTAGGTCAACGTTAGGAATTTCATAGATTAGTTTGTTTTAAGTAAAAACATTTAACGTTCGGAAATATACTTTAAATAAGTCACAATTTACAAATAAAAAAATGAATATATTTACATTAAAAACAATATCGATTTCGGCTTTCACATCTTCAGGCTTTTTCGAGTGCAATATATAAACTAAGCCAGGCTCCAATTTTAAACCAAGTAAAATTACAATTAGGAAAACACCAATGAGGAAGCAGGACCAGATAGATTGACATTTATCTCATGATTGTAATTTTAAGTGTTTTAAAATTGGAGCCTGGCTGATATTACGTTCTGCACTCGAAAAAGCCTGAAGATGTGAAAGCCGAAATAGATAGTGGTTGTAATGTAAATATATTTAGTTTTAATTTTTAAATGTACTATGGTGATTTGATAAGAGACATGGCTACTTCATTACTTTTTTTAAAATTAAAACTACTTTAAATAAGTCACAAAACACGTACAATTTAAAATTAAAACTAAATATATTTACATTACAACCACTATCTATTTCGGCTTTCATATCTTCAGGCTTTTTCGAGTGCAGAACGTAATATCAGCCAGGCTCCAATTTTAAAACACTTAAAATTACAATCATGAGATAAACGTCAATCTATCTGGTCCTGCTTCCTCATTGGTGTTTTCCTAATTGTAATTTTACTTGGTTTAAAATTGGAGCCTGGCTTAGTTTATATATTGCACTCGAAAAAGCCTGAAGATGTGAAAGCCGAAATCGATATTGTTTTTAATGTAAATATATTTAGTTTTAATTTTAAATTGTACGTGTTTTGTGACTTATTTAAAGTAGTTTTAATTTTAAAAAAAGTAATGAAGTAGCCATGTCTCTTATCAAATCACCATAGTACATTTAAAAACTTTCAAATCCAATTTAGCAAAAAAAAAGAAAAGAAAAAAAACCTCTCTGTTCATTGGTTTCCTTCCACCAATCGTGTCTTGGCAGATGAGGTTTATTGGAAGGTGGGACTGCAATTCCTTTTGCAAAGAGGGGTCGTAACCTCGCTCTTCACCCTTCCCTCTTTACTAACGGCACCACCCCTGTCAGTCATCATACGATGGTGACTCTTTAGTGTGCAAATATAGGTCAGGTGGCAATTAAGCGAAAGCGCTTTTGAATTTTTAATAGGTTCCTTCGCGTTAATTAAATTTCACAAGGGGTTCTGTTTATCTGCGTCTCACTCCAAAAGAGAGATAAGAACCCCCTTTTCAACATTGTCATCAATTCGCAGTTTATTTCTAGGATTCTGAGTCTCTTCTAACTTTTGTAAGTAGCCTACCTTTAAAAAAGAAAAATACATATATAAACCATAATATTATGCTAATAATATAACGATACATATAATAACCGATTGAAGATGGTAAAAAGGAACTTCTTGAAGGACTGGCCCCCTTTTTATTTTTTTTTTATAAACGTAAAATCTTTTTAAAGATTTTTTTTCATTTATAGAAATTATTGTAAAACAGCCTAAAATGGAATTTTAATAGGATGGGTTTATCTGGGATTAAAAATACGAGTATTCAAGTAACGTATCGAGTCAGTGTTTCTTTAGCTCGAAAGTCATTACTAATTTCATGAAATGGTTCTCAACTAGTAAACTGAAGCTTTTAAGCAGAAGACATTCATTTTCATCTTCACCGAGTGTTTTTGTAACCTTCTTCTCTCAAAATTAAACAATTGTTTTATCAAGGAAAAGGAAAAAGAAATCCTTGATTATATTTACATAACAAGGACAATAACAAGGACGTTATTTTGTAATCTATAAATGCAATTAATTAAACATTAAGTAATGTATGAATAAAGTTAATTTAATTCAATTTTTTTGTTATATCGATGTTATTATTAAGGGTTCAACCAATTACTAAGCCTGTGATTCATAATATTATTTTGATTATTTATCAATAATTCAACGTTCTTTCAATTTTCCAGTAATTCTTAGATTTGAATTGAACAACATATCATCATCTCTGAATACTGTTTGCTTAGAAATAAATCATAACATATTCCTTGTTCTGAAGTCTGAAACCATAATTTCTATGAGACCATAGTTAGAAGCTTGCAATATGAAATTTTGGGGAAAAAATATTCTTTATAATATTTAAATAAAATTAGAGATCTACCTGAAAACGAACTGAGTCAAATTATTTAGTGTCATGACGTCATCATCCAGCAGAAATCCATTTTGAAGAAATTAATTTAACAATTTTAGCTACACAAAACTGAAACGACGTTGTTTCAAGGCGTTTCCCATGAGCGTCACAAGTACATACTGATGAGCATTGTCAAACATTGTACTCATTCGCAATTATGTAAAGCTAAATAAAAAAAACTACTGCTCAAAATATTCGGGTTTTTTTCTCAAAATAAGTTTAGACAAGAACATAATAAAGCAAATCTATTTTCCCCTTAATTCATGTCAATTGAAACTCCCTGTAAAGTTTGAATTTTCTGTTAATGACCATAGGATAAATAAGCCAATGGAGTCCGTGTGTCATTCTCTATAATTTCTATCATTACAGGGGACTACAAAGTAATGATGATCTCAGTGCCTTTTGACCGCTGTCTCGGGGGCGTTTCAAAAGGCATCGACCACTACAACGCCCTCTGTCCTCTCGCCAACAAAAGCGCTGCGGCCAGCCTGCCGGAAATGCGTTGACGTCACGAGTAAATACAATGGATGTGATTTCCTGCTCATCAGTACATGTCTGCGCTCTAATGGGTGTATTCCACTTAGGTATTATTATAATCAACCCTCGGTCGGGCTTTTAAGGAAATAAATTCTCTTTCAGTTGTTCAAAGGAGCAACTCCTCTTGTATATATATTGACAATACATCGGCCGTGGACCTACGTTTGTGTTACTCAAACACTGAAACATAAAATCTGCCTTTTCATTATTTAGGCAGGTTCTGCAACGAAATAGCAAAACAGTGAGAAAAGAGCAAAATAAACCAAGGAAAAATTGCTTTGCAAAAAAATAAGTCTTATTTCATCTGAAACTTTAATCTCTAAAAACCATCATCTATTTCAGCTTTTCAAACCCCATAAATCGAAGCTTCATTGCATTACGCTGTTGTGTTAACTTTCTCAGATTCCGATACTCAACAAATCTATTCCCGTTTTCAATCCATGCCTTTCAAAATCTATTTTTAACGCTGATCAAATCGTATTTCTTTACTTCTGGAATCACTTTTAATAAACAAATATACAGAATATATAATAATCTAAAACAGTTTAAAGTAATTTAATACTCTGTTATTCATAGTTTTAAAGTAAATAATGAAATGCGAAATAATAAAAAGCAATTTATATCAAATTCGAATGATTTAAAATAAATCAGGAAATCAACAAGGGTTATTATTTATTTTAAAGATTAACGATTACTTTTCTAAGTTACTTAATATCTTGGAAACATCCTGTTGTAGTGAAAACATGAATTGTTTTAACTTCTATTAAGTTCTATCTAATATATTGCTGTCCACTGCTTGTAATCGAATTCATAAAATTACATCATTACTAACAATTATTTATATTATTATTATCGTTATATTCTAAATTTATCTGTTTAATGTAATAACGGATTATTTTATTTTCTTTATTAGTTTTTACTTTTTCCAATAATCTGTACCTGAAAAAAATAATAAAAATAAAATGTAAACAGCCTCAAAAACTCCATAATTATACATACCATAAGGAGTATTTGTGAGAGTGTAATGTATAAAACATCAGATCTGTGACTAAATGATTATGATTCTATCTGTATAAGTTTTAATATAATTACAATAATCAAGCGATGAAGTGATATGGATCACAGGCGCAGTCAGATTTTGGATTGGAAAGAGTTATTATGAAATTATACAACCCAAAAAAAGATTAAAAATACTAAATTTTCGGATGCACTGGATGGAGATATAATACTAAAGTACCCCCCCCCCCCGAAAATTTAGTATTTTTAATCTTTTGTTGATATTACATGTACATTTATATTGTTAATAATAATGTACATCTTAAGAAAATAAAACGTATGATTTCTTTATTTTCTCAAAAATTAAAAATAGACAATGATGGACTACTTCTATTACAAAATTATTATTAAAATACAGTAGATTATTAAACAATCCTTAGCATAAATTAATGTTGCAGTTGGCGCCGTTCAAGACTGTCAAAATATTCTGTCGGTTTGCGGACGAACACTTAAAATCATTTCGTAACCAATAAACAAGAGGGTCTAAATTTATATGAAGTTACTTTCGAAGAACGGTCGCAGTGCTTGGCTTCTCTGCCACCCACATTCACTACTTTCGAAGAACCCACGCCTTCATTGGGAATATACAAAATGAGTACAAAGTGTAATAAATGAACAAAAATGATTAGAACCTTGACTTTAATGAATTATTAGTAAAGGTGAAGCATATGATAAACTTTCAATAAAGATATTAAATAAGGTTAAGACTAAAGGTTATCAAATGCTTACAGAGAAATAGCACGTTATATTTTATTTCAATAAACTGACATTTTTGGAAGAAAATACGACTTCAATAAAAATAAAAAACCTATTTTTCAAGATGGAAGCTTCACATTTAACGAAATACTTCCATCTGTGAACGAACTTAAATGTTTTCTAAATACAGTAATTGTAATTAGCGGAAGAAAACAAAATGAATTTGTTTAATAAATTAAGTTTTCTTCTAAGGCACTGATGAAAACAGTGAAAAAGCAAACAACAGACTACTTAGAAATTCCCTCGTCTTCGAATAGTCTTCAACATCAACTGCTACTTACTTAGTAGCGATAAATAACGGGTAATTACATATAAAATTAAAATTATCCTAAATTTTATTTAGTGTTTCTAGAAAATACTATACAAAAAAAGCTAACTATGAGTATTTCCTATGTGAAGTATTTAAAGTAGTAATGTTAAACAACATAAATTAAGCTTTTTTTTATTATTAAACAGCATATTTTAGAAACACCGTACTTTAATAATATTAATATTGTCATTGACTTATTTTCAGTAAAAACAGCAGACCAGTTATTGTATTAGTAAAAAAATAAGGTAGTAATTAACTAGATGGTTGCAACTACTTTTAGGAAATAGCAATTGATTTTTTTTTATCTTCTTTTATTCATGAAAAAACTCAACGTTACCTAATGAATTTTTCAACAATAAGTTTCTTCCGAATCACTGATGCGCCACTTGGAAGACTCTCCAAAGACAAACCTGGTTGGATTTCCCTTTAATCTTAATTCCTTTGCCAATCCTAATCCTCGTCTCATCGGAGAAACCGTGTGGTTCTCTCGTGTTCAATGACGCAAACTAATTATTCGGTTTTACGCCCACTTCCAACCATATGTCACCCGATAAGAGAAGCTTCCATCAAGAATCGAAACATTTCTCCAGAAGATTCATTCAAGAAAATAGAAGACGTCAACGTTAAAACATTCGGTGAACAAAGGGTAGACAACTGTCACGAAATCCCAGACACTTTCTTTATTTTCTTTATAGTCATCCCTCTTACTGTTCAATGTAGAATTCAAGTCATGTAGGATGATTCTGATAACGTGTTGTAGAATAAGATACAGAAGCTTACAACATTAGTAATAGTCTTTAATTTGTCCAAATATGAGAGATATTCAAGTTTTCTGTAAATAAAAAATTTCATTTAGTATTAGGAGAGTCCGATAAAAAGAATATGAATATCATTCTAGTGTTTATTCAGAGATTTTAATTGAAACAAAATGAAGAGATTCTGTTTATAATGAGATATTCTAAATACCGGGATTTAGAAATGTTAATTTATCACAGGGCTGCGATTTGCATTCGACTCCACGAACGAAAGCAGCATAGAAATAATTTCCTGAGTTGAATAAAACATTAAATCCTTGATTATGAAGTGAAGGAAACTTTACGTGTACAGAAACATAGATCGAATATCATTGTTGAAATATTATTAATTTCGTTAAAAAAGATTTTTAATAACAAAAAAGATTAATAATAATAGATTGCGTCAATATTTATCGTAAATACGGATAATAAGAAAATCTTAAATAAAACTGATTTGATAAAATAAAAGAATGAAGAATTAATGAATTCTATAAAAATACAATCAATCAATCAATGAATAGTAAACCAGAAGACTTGAATGGAACAACAGTAAAGATAGAATGAAAAAGGAATGAACTGTAAAGATGATATAGAATTGGAAACCGAAAGAAATAAGAAAATTAGAAAGAAAAAAAAATACAGAATTTGTCCTCAACGAACTAAGAAGTAAATGGAAAAGAACATTCAATGTTTAATAATGAATATTATTTTAATATGAATCATAAGGATTAGAATGTAATAAATAAATTTTTATATTTTACAATTACAATAACCTCAATAAAGACATTAAAAAATCAGCATTTTCTTCACTTCAGTGAGATATTTTGGACGGTCTTTTTTTCTTCTCTTGTATAATACGATACATGAGTAATCAGCTTTTAGAATGCGATACATGATAATCCTAAATGCTGTATGTATGACATAAAAATGGTGAACTGAATAATCTGCTAAAAGTTTTAAATCTGTCTGGTGAATTTATCCTAGAAATGATGTCCGCTTAACAAGAACGGGAGAGTTTCATTTCAGCTTGTTTCATCTTCTAATCCACGTGAAATCTCGGAGGCCGCGAGGGACGGTTACAAATGTAACGAATTAACGACCAATCGCACGGTCAAATTCCTCGTGGATGTAGTCAACAGAGAGAGACTTACGCCGACGCTTCACGAGCTGCGACCCCGAATGCCACACGAGCAATTCGGCGGCTGAACACTTAAATGCGTAAACGCGGTCCTACTATTGTCCAAATGGCCGTAACGCGCTGTCACTGTAATTACGGGCACCCTTCTTCCAGTCGAGATATATCGTACGAGTTGACAGGGTTAACTACGGCCAACGACGCCCTACGGAAGAACGCTTGATATCTCGTCTGAAAACTCGGTCTTAAAAAGGTAAATCAGTGCAGTCCAAGATTATCCATAGATAACACTAATCAAAGGAATTACACAACATTCAAAAAAAAATTCAAACACAAGCAAAGTTTGAAAAAGCAAATTTGATGCAATTTGTTTTGACACATCGTCCTATTAATAGTCCTCATATCAAAAGTATATACATAATATGAACTATTTCTATCATTTTTATTGCAAAATAAAAAATCTGTTAAAAATATTTTTCGATTTAATATTTAAGGAATATTTAAAATTCTTTTGGACTTTCAAGAGATTATAATATTGTATTAACATACGATTCTCGGCTTCAAAATTTAAAGCCATCTAAACAAACTAAGTTTTTTATATTATAATTATTATAAAATGAACTGATCTACAGAAACTGACTGTATCAACAATGCTCATGATTCTTCTTTATAAATTTCAAATAAAAAGGAAATATATCATTCTAAATTACTTATACAACAAAATAACTGGGTTCAAATTTAGTTAATTTCTATATTATAAGGTCAATGTTATACTATTTGCATTCCAATATGATTTGATGTAGTCCACATTTAATAAATCACATATATATTTTAACTTCAAAGAAATTGTACAATCTCTGAGTAAGGTCAAGATGCTACGAGTCATGCTATTTGTGATTAAATAGACAAGGCGGGCCTAAAAGAATAGTGGAATTTCAAAGATCTGCATTTTCTGAATTGCTAAATGTATGCAGTCATCAAGTGTAACTGTCCACTCAAAAGTCACCCTGCACACATCCAAGTGGCAGTCCGGTATGATGGCTTCCACAGTCATGTTCTTCCAGAGCGCTGGATTGGACGTGCTACAGATATGGACAACCACTATTATGTGCGGTGGCTACCACGATCACCGAACCTAACACCATGTGACTTCGTTGATTACAACGAATTATGTACCCCAAATGCCCAGATCTATAAGTGACATCAAGAAACGGATCACCCATGCTGTGGAGGCCTTCACACCGGACGTGCTTCATCGAGTCTGACAGGAATTAGACTCCCCTTGGATGTGTGCCGGGTGACGAAAGATTCGCACGTTGAGTGACGCACATCAAACTTGGATAGTTGTACTTTTAATTGAGAGATGTCATGACTGTATACGTTAAGCAATTTTATTAGAAAATACGTGACTTTCAAACCACATCATTCTTTTATGTCCACCCTGTATCTAGTATCTGCCAGAAAACATGCTTTATTTCATCACTTTTACTATTGTTTCAAAAAACTGCAATATACCCAAACAAAAATGACAATGCATATTGTGAAAAAGCTGTACGTGATGGAGAAAAACCGAAGGTAATTTTTTTGGATGTATAACTCTAATACATTATAAATTTAGTGTATTGTTTTGTTTTGTTTTTTAAAAAAAACAAGCTTTTATGACCAGGCCTGTGTAACCGACAATGTTACTTCAGCATTTACATACACATATATAAACTCCAAAAATTTGGATTTAAACTTTTATTTTCGTCTTCTTTCTCTACTCTTCCCCATTCCACTTTACCTTAAGATAAAACTCATAATAATAATAAAAATAGAAAATGTTCTTACTCACTTGTTTACGTTTTAAGCCACAATATTAAGTAAATAAAATCTTTAAAAAGGTTGCTTGAAATCGGAACATAAAATGTTGAATAATCTTTAAATAAATGCATTATATTTAAATAAATATTTTTTAATCTTTTTTCTTTTTAAATAAAATATTAATTTTATATTACATACGTATGAAAAAAATTAATATTTGCTTTCCATTCTTTGTCTTTATAAGAAGCGTAGATTTATTTTTCCCCCTTAAGAAATAACCTTAGGTTGTTTGCTTCCAATGAAATGTCTTCGGTGATCTTAGACAATAGAGGCATTAGTGCATTCGTTGTGACTGATCACATTCATGCTTTAAGAGAAGTCATTGAGAGACCCAATGAAGACGAGAGTGGATTTATTGATTACGAAAAGGCTTTTGACTCAGGTAACATATCTTCTGTTATTGTTGCTATGTTATATTGACACTAGCTATTTAGAGCTTATCAAAGATATATATATAAGTGTAATTCCTTTACAAGAAGATAAAAAAAAAAGAGAAGATCAGAATAGGAAAATGTGACAGACTAGGAGATACTATCTCTCTAAAAATGTTTTACGGCAATACTTTCAAAGAAATGTTCAGAAAATTAAACTGGGGAAAAGAAGAGACATCAGAATTAATCGTGATTAATGTCTAACAGATGGATGTTGACGATCACGTTTGCGCGAGAATTACCAAAAACACGAGATCTCGCCATTAGCCTCTTCAGCAGGTCTCAAGGAATTTAGTATTTTTAATGTCTGTCTCTAGGAAAATGCTACATAATGAATTTATTGTTTGTTTATTGACTGTTTTCAATTTATTAAAACTATATTAAAATGTAGTAAAAGTCTCATGCAGTTCCCCGTATTATAATTCATTTAAATATTTCAATATTTTGTGAGAAGACATGGATAGAGACTATTCTCGCGTAAATTACGTGAAATCACGAAAATACGGGATCGTCAACATCCATCTGTTAGACATTACTTAAACCATCTTCGGTTTGCAGATGATATAACTGCTAAAGATGCTACGGAATTGCAATTGATGATATAAGAACTTATCAATGAAAGCTTAAAAATAGGATTAAAGTTAAACTCAAAGATAAAAACTCAATAAACTCAAAGTTAAAAACAAAGATTATGCTTAATGAATTTATTAATAGGCAACCAATTAAAGTTGGTAATTCTCAATAAGAGGCAGTTAGAAGCTATGTATATCTTGGACAACAAATTTGTATGGGTGGAAGCATTATTCCGAACATTAATCGTAGAATCAAAGTCTTATTGAATGCCTTTGGCAGAAATACTGCAATACTGAAAGGAGCAATGCCACTTTGCTTAAACAGAAAAGTCTTAACCAATGTGTATTGCCATACACGTGGAGCGGAGACATGGACGTTGAACAGGAAAGCAATTCAAAGACTGTAGACAACTCGAAGAAGCATGGAATCACGCGATGAGACCGCAAAAGAGATGCATAGGTAAGAGATCAACCTAAAGTGGGAGATATTATTATATTAAACGAGATCAAATGGATTTGGGCTGACCAAGCAACAAGGCGTAGGAATAATAGGCGGTCAAAGGGAATTCTAACTGGATTCAGAGGTATGAAAGGAGACCGACAAAGCGTCCACGTGTTAGATGGGTGGATGAAATTAAAAGTTTTATTGGATTCGATTAGAAGAACTTTGATCAAAAGAACTGGGAAAAAAAAACAAAGAAAAAAAAACCTTGGAGATCTTTATCCTGCAGTGGATTGAAAAAGGTTGATGATATGTATAAAAAACTTGCTGATGCTTTAAAAAACATATTTTAAACTATTAATAATATTTCCTTAATCACAATTTCCTATCAGTGAGCAATAATTTCAATAAAACACCAGTAATTTTTTTATTTTTTGCATACATAGTTACTTGGTCATTCCATGCACTACATCAATGGATTCATTAACAGATAACTGACATGCCATGGATGTCAATGACTTATTGATTCTTTTATTTTAAAACTCATTATTCATTAGGAAGCCATCATTCTTTTGGCGATAGCAATTAACGTCGAAAAATTGTAGAACGATCAATCGTTAATATCAGAATTTGATCAAAATTTTAAATTATCTAAAGCATCAAACTTAAAATGATCAGAAATACGGATGCTTAATTGATCAGAAATACTCATCCGGAAAGTGCATTTTTTTTATCCAGGAAATTTTCTCCGGCCAAATAGATACGAATTTTTAGCCTAATTTACTGTTACAGTGAGGTTCATAAAATCAATCCATTTGTCTGTGTGTTTTCCCAATAACTTTTAAACCGTTCATTAGATCTGTTTGAAACTTGGCTTGCGAACACAGATAGGATTTTTTATTTTTTTATTTTGACATTTTTGTGTGTGTGTATGGGTCTTTATCGAGAAATGTATACGAAATGCATTACACGCCAAACAATTCCTCCAATGTCTAATATTGGAAATTAGTCAATTTATAAATCCTCATGCGCGTGTTTTGTTGTACTTAAAATTAATCGGCTTTTCATGGCAAACAATGAACATTTACTTAATTTTCTTCAGAACTGGAAGATTTCTACTGTTTATATTACGCAAATATAATTTAAAATAAAGCTAGATTTTTGGTTTGTATCGTTCTCACAATTTTAATAAAGAAAAAAAAAAATCCTTAAAGTTTAAGGAAAGCTGGCTTTAAAGTTTTTTTTTCAGAACTTTTTTAATTATTTCAGCTGAATTACAAATGAACTTAACCGAACACCATTCTTTTAAAGACGGACGATGCACTCGCCCTGAGAAGCTCTTCCTGGAAACTAAGGCCATATTTCCGCAATCCCCAAAAGCTCCAGATCCTTTTCACCTAAATGGTTCATCCTTGATCCTTCAGATTTCCAGCACTAACCAGAACGAGGCTACCTAATTAGAATTTTATTTTTTATTATTAGTTTTATAATAATGCTATGCCAATTTTAATCCGGAATCAGATGATAAAAAAGCTTTTCTTAAAAGCTTGATGATTTTTTTTTTTTTTTGTAAAGCACTGAATTATTTATAAATGGATGAAAGGGTTTTTTAAGTGCAAAACTGCTTTTAAGTGCAAGCAAGCAAACCTATCATTCTAAAACGATTACACTCCTTTTTTTTTTATAATCAACATCAAATACAAACTCTTGTTTAGGCATGGTTTCCAATTACAAAATATAATAAAATGTCCAATTATTACGAGAAAAACGTAATACCTATAAGCGATCATGTAGACAATAACATTCAATTGACCGGAAGATCTAAAACTGATCTCTCGACACGCTCATATTCCGGCTGTTGAACTTCTAAAGCAATTTCCGCAATCCGTGCGTTTTTATAGGATTTGCGGACATATTCCATTGTGCTTTCACCTCATCGGAATCTTATTCCGGCATAAACCTAATCTCTGTTAACTTATTGCTTTCGAGAAGAACAACATCAGCTGACGTCAGCAACCCCTGGCTGCCCACTGGATCCAAGCCAAAAGACACCAACTTGGCAACGGAAGACCGAGAAATTAATATTTATTCGAATACTGAAATTAAACTGGAAACCATGACCTTCCGATCGAAGCAGTAACTGGGATATCCGTGCTGCTGACAAGCCTAATTTTATTTCCTTTGTTCCGTCTTACTGCTGATCAAACAACGATTAATAGATATAGTAGATAATAAAAAAAATAGAATCATCTTTTCAACGGAACACGACGCATTAGAAACTGTTCACCAACACAAAGCAACTGAAGGATAAGCAATGACTTAATAAAGAAGTCGATGGACAGATATTAGGCTATTTTTAGGAAAAAAAATATTTATGAAATTCTGGCACATTATTATTATTACTGGAACTAAATAATATTAAAAATATTAAACATTAGCTAATCACAGTCCCTTTGTGTAAACTCTCTATAGAATGAGAAATTGGATACTGAATATAAACATTATTTTATTTTATAATGTAAAGCTTATTTTGCAAATCAATTCTGTCTTTTTTAATTCAAATTCAAAATGTTTTGACTGCTAATGACATTCATTTCAATGTTTACGGCGATGTTTATGACAATTTAAATTCTTTAAGAATCGACAATGACATAGAAATGATGTAGATTTATTTGGGTTTTTTTTTTAAAGTAAATAAAAGAAACTTCTAAACACAAAGGGTATTGATTAAATATTTTACTAAACTCAGAGAATTGCAGATTCGACTTGTTTTTCCTTCTGCTCCATTTCTTTAAAAAAAAAATAAGTCGGAAAGAGAGAGAGAGAGAGAGAGAGATGAAAGAAACGAAGAAGCAACATAATAGAAAGTCAACAAAAACCAACTTATCGAAGCTTTTAGCATCAGAGTATGGTAATGCTTTCGACAGATCGATTCGTGGCACCGGAGGCTTTCTGTTTCGATGGCATTTCTATTGAATAATGAAAGAGATGGATCTAACACAAGCTGTAACTGACAAACAAACAAAAGACTTGCTAAGAACCTCAACTCGTTGAAAGCTACTTCCAGCAAACAACTAAACTGTCGGAACTAGTGATTCTTCGATATTTTTTTTAAACGGAAACAAAACGGGAAAAAAAAAATCAATATTGTTTGATGTTTAGTTTGCTTATTTTTTTTTTTGAGATTCCCGAAAAAAAAATAATCTTCAAGTAAATTAGTAAAAATATCCAAAGTTTATTATGAATTCATTTTTTTTAATCATGGAAATTATTGTTTAATTTTAACCTATATTGTCGTCATTTTTAAGGAGGTCGGGATTTAAGGTTAATTCTCCTTGTTTAGTCCACGAAGTCCTTTTAAACGCGGGCGGGTTGTTCGTTTCCGGAGAAGAGAAGATGTGGAGTAGCAAGAATGTTGGCTCCGAGACTAAATCGTAAAATGCTTTCCAACCAAAAAAAAAAAAATTCTGTAAGGATAAAATCAATCCAACACTGGTTCAACCTATGTTCAAAATGAAATTTGTCTGCAGAAGAAGCCCAAACGAACGATAGGAAGAAGATTAGCAAAATAGTTGAAAAAAAAAAAAATAGAATTTTGGGTTGAAAAAAAAAAAAAAAAAACACACACACACAAAAAAAAAACCGACGAAAGTTCATTCGCACACCCGAAATCATCATAGTTGTAGAGGAAGTG
>JAFIDM010013417.1:45978-82555 GCA_023159025.1 Thereuonema tuberculata
TGCTGTGTAAGTGATCATATGGTTCGATTTCTTCCCAGTCCTTGTGGATTTCACTTGAAGGACGAAGCGCTCCGATGAGCAGATATTCCTACTTTATGAAACCAGTTCCGTTGGGTTGTTTATTGTGGAAAGCCCGCCGACGCCTACGGTACCTTCTTCTGTCGTCTTCTCGCTATTAAACGACAGGAAACATCACCAAATGTGGGAAGTGGCGTCAAAATAACGAGGTAAAACTCACGTTTGAGAAATGATGTGTCTGTAAGCCACTTAACGCTCACCCTACAACTTATTTACTTCCACAACAGTAGATTCCGTAATTGTTGTCTTAAAATGATAGTTTCTCCATTTTCTTACGTGAAGTGTCCTCTGTACAAAGCCGTAATCGATTTAAAATCGTCGTTATTAACTTACTGCAACCCAAGTGTAGACAATAACTGAAGACCATTTTATTCTTCTTTCTTTAACAATGTAATTGGATCCATTTTTCTTAAATTGATCAATATGAAAAAAGACTCAATTTGCTGAGAGACAGCAGATAAAAAAATGAGCGATAATGAAAATATAAAAAGCATATTTTGAATAAAATGTAAATAAGCCACTTGAAAAATAAAAAATATTGAAAGGGCAAATTCCTTCAAATTAATTTCTGTGATGAAATATTAAGAACAGGAAAGTTCTTAACTAAAAACAACTGCAAAATTTGTCTGTATTCATTGTTCTAGTTCCACCTTGGGGAGAAGGGAAGAACTTTGCTAAAGCGCAAAGTTGACCCCAGATACTAAATCTAAAATACATATACGTGATTCAGAAATAATCTCTTCTTGTCTATCTGTTGGTGTTTGGATTTAGATTATTCTCCTTGAAACTGATTCTGTATTCAATAAATACGATATCTTATATGTAAATATATAGTCTATATATAGTGTCTTATAATAAGATGTGGAGCTCAGAATATGAGTGACAAGAGTAGTTTATACTGACTGATGTAAAGTAGTCTACTGACGGTCGGAAATCTTTTTATTGAATGACAAACCGCAAATTACTCAACAGCAGAAGAGGTAGAACCGAAGTATCCCGATCTAGTAGAGCGCTGTAACAAAAAAAAGCGTTATAAATGGAGTCAAGCTTTTGTTTAATCAAGCCTTAACTTTATTCCCAATACTTAATTCAAAATGATTTAATGTTTAGTATAAGCTATAATATAATTCTACAATGTTAAGTTTTAGCATCACCTCAGCTTTATGCTCTTTCTCTAACCGAAGGCATTTCAAGTTTCATTTCGAAAAGGATTTGTTTATACAGCAATAACCGTAAATAATATTTTGAGGCAAGAATAATTTTGCAACAAAAAAGCAGATGAAGTGATTGACTTACAACGGTATCATAACTGTAATGAATTAGTGAAAAAAAGTTTAGATAAAGCAAATCCATTTGTAATGCAAAATCGATTACTGCTATAAATAATCCTTCAGTCATTTCATTGCCATTGAAGAGACCTACTGAATCTTTATTGAGATTATAGACTAATAATTTTTTAGTGCAGTGAATATTGAAAAATAATTATATAAAAAAAGCATAGAAATTGTTTCTAGAAAAAGCAATAAAAATATTTTGCCATTTGTTCTTTTTAGGATTTTAAATATCCTTGTTTAGTCTCTTCCTGACACTGCTCTGATCTTTTTCTTTTGAGGCTTACAATGATTAAGCAATGCTTAAGTCCATATCAAACGTTAACAGCCATTCTCGAATTACAGACGGACAGACAATCATCGTTTTAAGAAACGAACTAAATAATAAAGTACAAAGAAAACAATGCGTCAAAAGATATTTCAAATTTAGAAGAAAAAAATTCTACTAACACTTATTAAAATTTTACATAGATAAAAAGTTTCTTTAAATTTTAAATAAAATAATTTTTCATGACGGAATTTGACATTCTGATTCAGGGATTCTCTTTCCTGCAGAGTGAGGGCTTATAATAATAAAGTTACTACTTATAATAAACATAGTCAATAACTAGTAAATAAGAATAATAAGTGGCAAACTAAGTAAGTTTTTGAATTAAGATCTATTAATTAAAATACAAGAAACTGGAAAGAATTACTGTCTAATAAGAAAGCTCATTTAGATTATCATGATTAAGTAACAACTTTGCTAAAACCCAATGATCTAATTGGTTCTTTCTGTAGGAGAAAACTATCATGTTTAGACTTTTTCGTTTTCTTCCAACTGCAGAATTTACCAATGAGCTTTAAATATCAACGACACCTCGGCTGTTAAAGGTTCTCCCATAATTCCTCGTCTCCAACGACAAAGAAAACAGGTTTGTGAGTTTAGAAGAAGAGCATCAGGCAAGATCATCAAACTATTAACCATAAGGAATTTCACCTTTGACCTGAGATCCGCGACCTCCTTCCTGTTAAATGCGGTGTTTATGAAGTCGGTCACAGTATCTTAATGGATGCAGATTGTCCATAAGAGGTTCATAAAAATAACGAAAAGAAAAGGTGGTGTGAAAAGAAAAGAAAGGAAAAAAAAAAAGCGTTACCACGTATTAATTGGCTTTCATCCCCTTTCCTCCTTTCGTGGCTCCGTTACTAAAGTGCAACGACTGATTGTGATCAGACCTTCTTCAACCTCCACCCTCATAAAAAAATAATAAGTTGAATAGGACGCAAAGTCAAGCCTCTCAGTTCTGTAGCTTCCTCAAGGAGTTTAATATCTCCTGCAAATAACTTTTCAAGGTATTTTAGGTGGAACCAGTCACTGAATAGCTTCACCTCCTAACATTAATTCGCAAAATCCTTGAAATCACTGAAAGCCTTTTCAAATAATTTAACTGCTATTGTGGAATGGTTTTTCCTTCATTTAATCATTTAATTGTGATAATAATGGAGCACCATTGTTGGAGTGGAATCTTACTGCTGATTTCTTTATTGTTTAAAGTCTCCACAAAGATCTACGATATAGATTTATTGATGTACCATAGATTCTGGATATATAATGGTTATGAAGGTCCTTTGCCAACTTCCAGTAGTCAGAAATTTCTCCGAATTGACAAAGTTGAGTAAAATTTAACAAATATTATAAATTCGTTACCAATGCGAAGTTGATTAGTGATTTTTAACGTCATCGATCTAATTCCTTGTTTAATAAGTCCTAATAAATAAATATAAAAGTGTTTTCCAATGTCTAAAGAACCAGATTGATTAATAATTACAGTAATAATAATTACATTCATTCTTATGAAGTCAGATAAGTACACATTTTGGAAAAGCGACTTGTGTTAACATATCACTCTTGCTTTACTAATATTGTGTCAAAATGATTTGTTGTTGACTGTTTACGAAACTAACTTATATGAATTTCATGTTTTGAAGTCCACTAGAGAACTGTTTGTCTTGTGCTCAATTCACTAAAACATTAAAATTCTATTAACTGTTGCAATATTAAACGAATACTTCCTACATGTATTTAAAGCACAATAAAAGGATTACCCACTTAACCTAATTGCGTTCTGGAATTCGAAGGCTCTTTCTTTCTTTTGCCCCCCACGCTCATGTTTGTTCTATTTTACTGCAGCATTAACTCTAACATCGATCGGAAACTATTAATAAGGGACTGGTTATCGAGATCATAACATTTCACGCTCCAATTAGTGGCCTCCAGCAAAATCAACGATGAAATAAATTGAGTTTGAAAAATCAGGAAGATTCCACTCGATATCAAACAGGTGGAAAACATAAAATGAATTAAAAAAAAAGTATAAACTACAGATTAAGTCCTCAAAACTCCTCAAAAAATTAATAGAGTAGATAAAGACTGGTCAGATAGTGTAAATTACTGATCTTAAAGCCAAAAGAAGAAATTTTAAGTCATGTTCTATTTTTAAAAGCCATTCTCTTCAAAGTAGAATAAATAAATAAATAAATAAATAAATATCTTGAAAATATAAACATTAACGACTTCGCCATTTTACTAGACAAAATTCGGTGTAAAAATGCAAATACTTTCATTAGAATCCCTTAATAAAATGAGCAAATTATATACATAATCCTTATATACTAGTATATAGCAAAAAATATTGCAAAAAAGAAATAAAATACTTGATTATTTTTGCTTAAGTAATAAGATTTCACTGATCTCCATCTAATATAAAATATTAGACACGACCACTAGCTTATCTGATCAATGAAAATATTATCAGATCAAATTTTAATAAGTTGTCAGTCAGTGTTTATAAAGTTTTTTGGTGAATTCATTTTCTGAACTTGAAATAAAAAATTAAATTCTTTGTAACGAAAAAGAGTTCCTGTTATTGTAAATTGGCCAAATATGCATTTTTCCATGTTTAATTATTTGGTATTAAAGTAAGAAAGAGTAGAATTGGTGATAAATCTACATCAATATAATGTGTTTCGCTGCCAAGCTACTTATTAGTTGATGATATTCTAAAAATCTACAGTCGGACCTCTATTTAACGAAGTCGCTAAGTCCCGAAAAAAAGTTCGTTATATGGAAAATTCGTTAAATAGAGATCCATCTTTAAAAATTACTTTAAACTACATAAAACAGATTTAAAATACATAATCAATAAAATTTATTAAAAAAGTAATAATTTTAATGACATAAAGCATATATTACCATACGCGTACTTAAATTTTACTAATAAAGTCTGTTAATTTTGTCTTGAGTTTTTTTTTTTTTTTTTTTTTTTTTTGAAAAAGTGTTTTCGCTCACAGTAGGCCTATGTCTCGCATCTTTGCAATGCACCAAAAACCCCTTCAATATTTTCTTCAAATTGTACTCCGTTTCAAATGATTTTAGCATTTTATCACACGAAGGTTTTTGATTTCTTCATCATGATCATTTCCATTTTCATCATCTTCATCTTCATCGCAATTCATAGCTGTATTGTTTTTATTTTTCATACTGTTTCAAAATATCCGATTCAGTTAATGTTTCCGAGGTCTTAACTTCAAAATCAAATGAAAGATAATCATCAATCAGCACATCATCGTTAATTTCTTCTTTTTCCCTCAGCTGTATCCTCGAAAAAGTTCGTTAAATAGAAAATGCACTTCGCTATTTGGAGGTTATTTTACGAAGAAATTAGCAAAATGTTCTTGGTTCCAAAGAAAAGTTCGCAGAATAGAGAAATTCGCAAAATAGAGGTTCGTTAAATAGAGGTCCGACTGTATATTGCATTCATTTTTTTTAAAATTGCTTTAAGTTTTAATTAATAAAAATCAAAAACACCGTTTAGAAGATACAATGGTGCCATTTCGGGGTGATTCCAGCGTTTCAACAACTCCTACATAAATATTTTGGACATAGGGATTGCACCTCATCCTTTGTTAGATAAGGGCATTGAAAGACAGTTTGTTGGCGATTAATAGCTGGATACACCGCCATTCCCAATTCCACCTCAACGGTTTTTAAATATCTGCAAAATATCACTGACCCCACAATCTGTTAATCGAAAATACCCTATTGAGGGGGGGGGGGGGGGGGGGGGGGGAGAGAAAAAGGGGCTGGACATTAAAAGACGGTTTCATCTTAGATCCGGTCGCTGTGAACCCCGACATAAACGATAAGTTTCTTGGTAAAATGACAGTGTGTGGTTGCTGAAATCTTGCATTACATTTTCATTATGTCAAAACCGTAGGGATAGGGATGGAGGCACTTCGCTTAAATGATGAATTTTATAATCATTTTAACTTTATGCAATACTCTTGTTTATTATTACCAGAGTCAACAACGATCTCAAATGGTTTCCATTAACTAGCTGTCAACGATAAAAATCGATACCAAACATCCCTTTTATTTTCACTTAACCTTGGTAAGTTCTAAATCAGTTTTACTTCAGGAAATGACTAACTTTTAAAAAGTTTCTGTCGATTAAAATATATTAAATTTCTTCGATTAAAAAAAAAGTAATAAAGAAAGGTTTCACTTAATAAGTTCTGCAATCTAATTAAAAAAAAAAGAAAAGTTGTCTACTGCAATGGTCCATTAACCGAATCAATTACCCTAAATGCTATAAAATAAATTTTCTGCTCACGATATGGCAGGTAATTGGAAGTAATAATGCAGAAATGGCTCTGGTAAACCAACGAAGAAAAAATGATTACAATAGACGACAAAAAGCATTAACATAAAATGGGGATAAAAAAAATAGGAAAAAAAAAAAGAAAGGAAAGGCTAAAACCATAGAGAATTAATCCTTTTAAAAGATTAACAATCATTAGGATTTATGAAATAATCATTTCAAATCAATTACGATCGATTTTAGATTTATGTGGCCCACTGTTAGGAGACTAACAATAATAATGATGTATGGGGTTCTTCTGTTACATCACCATAACAATTGATTTTTACTTGAGTTATTCAATTTAGAAAGCATAATGTCAAATTTCAATGTTAGTCATTTAAAAATGGACAACAGAAAACCAAAATGGATCATAAATGTTAATTGTTTTAGGTTGATTATAAAGGATAAACAGCAAAGGTATTTCATGCATAGATATTGCTATATTTTTTTAATCCAAATTGAATATAATCTCTTTTTTTTTTAAATAAAAAAATAAAAAAAATAATCCTCCAGTGCCTCCACTGAGATCCCGACGATGATTCCTATTAGCCTCAGTATTGAGACCTTGTTGTTTAGTTGTGACTGCTCCTGGCTGATGATCGCCAAAGAGTGTGAAACAGCTATTCCAGGATCTCACTTGGTAAACAATTTGATTGGTTATTTAATCGTCTATTGATGAGTTTTAATCTCAAAATTAAGAAAGTAATTAATTAAATTACTCAGAAACAATAAAAACTTAAATTACAAAATTAATATAGTCCAAAAATAAAGCCTAATAAATTATTTGAATTAAATTTGGAATTCTTTATCTAAATGAAAATGACTACTAATTTTAGAATCAAGATTTGCTCAGAACTTTTGAATTGCCTTTGAATTCTCTGTAGATTGAACTGTTTTTAGGAAAATCGTATGATATTAAGACACTGTAATAGCTTATTCTGAAAAAATACAGTAACGCTTACCGACACTGTATCCAGTCGAAATTGTGTTGATTTAAAGCAAATGCCCATTAAATTACAAACTAACAACAACAACAAAAAATACCACTGAAATAAAACTCAATTGCTTGTTTATGGCCACAATAACCAAGGTCATTTAACATAAAAAAATTTATTACAATTATTGAAGTCATTCTAAAACTCAATTCTGAAACCTTTTATTTTACAATAAGCATCAAAGTGATCCACAGTTTGTAACAACGTTACGAATGCTACAGGGCTACGAAAATGGTAGCGAAGCAACGAGATTGCGTGGGCGACCTTTGGTAACCTTGCTTCGCGTCTCGAAAGCAAAACTTACAGAGCAAAAATATGTCGAATCATGGTAGGAAGGAGCCAAGGAGAATCAAACACCTCGTGGCGCCCATCAGGCGACTGCAACAAAACCGGAAGAGAATAAAAGGGTGAGACGCAAGTGGAGAAAGCGGGAAGAAGAAGAAAAAAAGGAAGAATGGGAGAAAAAAAAAAAAAAATAAAACATTCTTCTGTCGTTCATTGCTCCAAAAACTAAGCAGAAGTTTCGAACAACGTTTACTAATTAGAAAAAGAATATTTATGTACAGTAAATTTCTGAGAAAAATTTGAGATACTTCTTAAAAACAAAACAATATGATAAACCTAAGAATGATATTACCATTGAAAAAGAAAACTAGACACAAAAGAAATACTAATGATTAAAACAAAACGAGTTGCTATTGCCAAATATATACTGTATAAAATTAAAAGACAAATGTAGTTTTTCAAATAGTGCAACGAACTTCTAAATTAGCATTTACATAGGTAATCAAATCAATCTACCGCATTTCAAGGCTTCATCAGAGATCCCTTTATGCAATAAGACTTAGAGACAGTCTGTGTTTCCGCTGATAGAAGCTTAAAGAAGAAAACATCTATAATACAGTTGCAACATCTTCAGATCAGTGGTCTATGGGTCTCTCTTCTGATGAGTCACGATTCAGCCACAGATTGATTTCCTACGACTACAGATGAACCTGGAAAGAATCTGAAATACGGTATCCAACCTTCTAACAGTGTGGAGTTAGTAGATTGCTGGTGTGGGAGGTGTTAGAAAGTCGCACTGACCTCCATGTCTTTAGGACTGGATTGCTAACAGCTCAGCGGTACAAAGAAGAGATCCTGAAACCCTATGTTCGCCTTTTTTAGGGTGCAATCAACTCCGGAATTTGTTTTCATGGACGACAGTGCCCAACCAAATAGATTTCAAAAAGTGAGGGCATTGTTGGAACACAACGGCCAGCCAAGTATCTTAAAAATATGGATAGCAGAATGTCTTCGTTTTCGCCAAGACCCACGAGGACTCATGTCGAAGAATCAGCTTCTTTCTCAATTGGACTTATCAATAATTTATTCACAGAATCTATCGACGTTGTGAGGCCTGTCTAACTGTTAGAGGCAATCACAGTCCCTATTAAATGTTGTCTTAGCTTTTTCTAAACATTGATCTTACAATAATATTCATTTCCTTAAAGCTTGTGTTGTTAGTTTTTGTTTGGATTTTGATACATTATTTTAATGTAATCAACATGTTCAGTTGTTGCATAAAATTTGTCGTGATAAATTTACAGTGTTTCAAAAACATTTTGTTTGTCCCTTTAATTTTCAAACCTATACACACTGCACGAAAATTCGGAAAGAAGCCAAATATGCTAAATTATAATAAAATGATAATGGAATGCCTTTTGAGTCAAGCTGAGACCTTGGGACAGCTGTTTCGAGCTTATTAGGCCCTCATCAGTCAAGGCTATTCAGCCAGTGCAAGACCCAAAAGGCATGTGAGGGGAAGAGAAATATAGTTCTAACCGGAAATGACCCCTCAAGAACTAAAGGCAATAAAATAAAAAACAACAATATATTGTGGAAATAAAATCCTTAGGCAGCTAAACGCTCACCACAAAAGGAATTTGACCACAAAGAAAGAAAATAATAAATAAATAAATAATAAAAACCCTCTAACGGGTGAACAAAAGAAGCCAATTCATAATAAAATGATAATGGAATGCCTTTTGAATCAAGCTGAGATCTTGGGACAGCTGTTTCCAGCTTATTAGACTCATCAGCCAAGACTACTCAATCATTGCAAGACCCAAAAGGCGTATGAGTGGAAGTGAAATATATTCTTCAGATGGGAATGACCCCTCAAGAACAAGACAGCAAAATAAAAACTATTGTATATACTATTATACTAATTATAACAGTATAAAAAAATGGTGGTTCAGTGGTAAGGGGTCTAACGGGATGAAGGAGACGGTTTCAATTCCCAGAGGAGGTCGAGGATTTTACCCAAACAAACAGATCCTAAGGTTCATCCCGACTATTGTTAAATGGGAACCAAGCTTCTTTCCCAGGAAGTTAAAAGCGCATGGGAGTCGGGTTGACCACCCAATCTCAACTCAGTCCCTGAAGTCACTGAACGCCTGTAGCCTTATCTCCAGCAACCCCAAGGACCACATTGGCTTTTAATGGGAAACTTTACCTTTCTTAAAAATTTAAAAAGATAAAATCATTTTTTAAACAAAAAAAAAGAAAAGATTTTTATGATCGATTCACCAAGGAAAAAATTAGAAAAACTGTAGATGGAGTAGGGATGGGTAGAAATAAACAGAGAATGTAACCTCTAATGAGACGATAACAATAGTTTTTACACATTCAGTTCATCTATAATTCATCCTAGATTTCTACTGATCATTAGATGGCGAACAACAATTGCTTTTTTTTTTCGTTGGCTTTTTTTTCTAATGGTTCTATTAAAGTTAGTTCTTACGGTAATTTACCAGAAAGAAAACATGTTTATTCACTTGACAGTAGTCTTGAAAAGTTCTAAGTTGAGGTCAGGTAGCCTTTAACTAACCGGGAAAGAAACTCGGTACAATTGTAAGAGGGTTGGGTAGACCCTCGGACCAGTCTGCAGCCTGGAGTCAAGCGGCTGTTACTTGGCTATCTGGCTCGTGAAATGGACTACAGCATACATTATTTCCTTATACATTTAAATTTGTTTGTTTAATCAGTTTTTAAGTCATTTCGAGGCCAAAACTCTAAATTTTCTAGCTAAGGGAAAAACTAAGCAAAGTTTTCTAGCTAACAAGGGAAGGCACATTGCGATTTCATTTATACTTGTCAGGTACTCAGAATGTGACCTGTCATCGCACAAAATACCTGTCATAGAAGCTGGCTGGTCACTGGTCAAGCGTGACAGCTAACCAAAGATTTGAAATTAAAAATAAATACAAAACACGAACTATAGGAAATATAAGACTCTCAGTAACCCAGTGGTCTAAGCGTGGGAACATAATCCATTGGCTCAGGTTCGATTCCAGTTGCAGGCACAGGTTGCACATTTTTTTCCTGTTGTAATTTTATTATTTGTAATCATTTTTAAATATTTAAAGTGTTGTTAATAAATAATATGTTTTTCATTTACTTTGGAGCTATAGTAAGTCTATGCATGACATACATATTTATAAACATTTAATTATTCATTTGCTATTTTAATCAGCGTTGTCTTTGATGACGTTGTGTTTTTTAGATTACATTCGCACACCTTAGACCACTGTACTAACGAAATTCTTATATTTATTGTAGTTCTTGTTTTGTATTTCAAAACGTTTAATTTCAAATGTTTGGTTAGCTGTCACGCTTGACCAGTGACTAGTTAGCACCTATAATCTGTATATTGTGCAATGGCAGGTCACATTCATAAATGAATCGCGATGTGCGGGATAGGGGCCTTCGCTTGTAAGTTCTGGAGAACTGACCACAATCCCATCGCTTTATCCTCCAACTTCATGAACGGATTCACTGAGTAGACCATGGACAAAACCTTGAAGCTATGACTCTGTTTTGGTTTGGGGATCTAATGATATTTGAAATATTGCTTCTGAAAACCAACGCAGAAATCAGGAGAGAGAGTTTTCTATCAATGTGCTGCGACAGGAAAAGTCAAAAAGCGAAGAAATGTATGCATGTCCTGGATATTTCACAAAATGTTTGTTTTGGTTAACCTCTTCATCTCTCTGCAGCACAGATGAATATAGTTGTACTGTTTTTATTCAAAATCGACCTTCACTTAAACAATTAAGCGAGAAAATTGAAATAACTGTTGGTGTAATTTTCGCAATTCCAGAATGACCTTTAAGAGAATTATACCTATTTGTGTCAGCCTAATAGAGGCATTCTGATGATGTCATATGTGACAAGACAAGCAATCACGGAAAGCTAGTGCTGTAGTCACGCAATAGATTTCTTGGGGAGATAAAAGCAATGAAGCGCAAGTCAAACAAATTATAAAAGCCAGTAAATAAGTACATTGCATTGCTGAGAACCGCTTGTTTGTAAGGTCTTTGCTAATAAGCCTACAGCTTCCTAAAATATGTAAGCACCAATTTTAATGAACTCTCCTTTGAACCCCCGTAATTAAGATGGAATTTTGAAATATTCTGGCCCCTCCTCTTAGTTCTGCAAATGGAAACTTCAAAATGCTTCTCTGCATGAGACTATTGTTTAGTCGACGATTGCCATTTAAATTCCATTTTTAATCTTTTAATCATTGAAGTTAAAGAAAAGGGAGATTATAGGAGATGATGCGCTTATATTCAACCGAAACAAAAAATTATTTTCGGTGATAGAAACCTTCAAAAAAGGGAAAAAAGGAATCAATATAATTCACAAGTCATTTTTCATGCCTTGAAAAGCAATAATCGACGAGAATCTAGGACACCCGTTTCGTCTTTGTTTGGACTCATCAGCCGGGTTTACCCATCGATGATAAAGAGTTCAAACAAGGACAAAACAGCTGTCCCAGATTACCGTCGATGATAGCTCAAGGCGTGAAAGCAAACGACTGCATTTTATTGATAATAAATGTGTAATGTTTCTACTCTTGAATGCCATTTCGAAGCCTGTCAACACACAGCCGAACAAATTATGCGCATAACTAATTTTCTCCCAGGTGAAGAAATATTCAAAATTTTATATCTGCTATTGTCCAGGAAATCCTTGGGAATAAATAACAAGTTTTCAAACAATAAAATATTAATACTTCATAGAAAATCCTGCACGATTCCATAGTAATTTGTTTTTTAATCTTTTTTCTGAGGATCCCTTTTAATAAGACTTTTGCTGAACAGTCTTTGAAGGTGAATTGTTTAGAAATCTATGAAGAGAATACATAATTTTATCTTCTTTGGATAATATTCCTCTACAAGTTCGATCACTTCACCGCAATTTCACCATGGATGTAGGGGTTAGAACTCCGAATATAAGCTCTTCACCCACAATTAGATTTGTTTTGTCCCAGTTCCTAGTGGCGTGATCCTGATTTAGTTATTGGGTTCCCAAAAATGAGAAACTGACCAAATAAGATGAAGGAACACCAACAGCATAGCAATAATCGGAAAAAAGGAAGGCTATGCTCTGACATGAATCAAAAAACAACATTCAGTACAACTGAATTGGCTTCAGTTTTACAGGGATCTCTTTTTAACAGGCCATGCGGGCTTTTTCAGGAACTGGAGGTGTCGGCTCCAACGATTCGGTCATTGAGATGAAGTTGAGGTCAGTAGGTCAGTTCGACACACCGTACAAAAATAAATAAATAAATAAATAAATAAATAAATAAATAAATAAATAAATAAATAAATAAATTTCAGTCCCAAGATAATGAGCATTTTCAATCTAATAATGGGAGTAATGGGAACCTATAAGAACTAAAGCTAATATATTTACTCTAAAAAAATAAACAAAGAATGCATATGGATTCAGCTTAAATGAAAGACGTAATGAATGATTAATTTAATTATTGTTTAAGAATTTTCTTTTTTTTAAAATAACCATTTAATTCACTTGAAACCAAAGCTTAAAGTAAGCTCATGAATTCTTTGTATCATAATAAAGTCTTTTGGCTTATTTAGTTTTTGGCAACTAAAGTCAACTGCTTTCTGCGATTGAATAGTTTCCTCCGAGTGGTTCTAATTGAACAAACATGAAACCCACCTATGCAATCCGGAAGCCGTCTCACTTTAGATTAACGGTCTCTCCAGTATCAGGCTTTATGAGCTCTTATTAGAACTCATTGCTATTAACGCAATAGCTACAATCACACGGACCTAATCAATAAAAATAATCCCATAAAAAATAATAGTAAATTATCCACTTCACCTTTTTTTATTTGTAAGAAAAAAAAAATCCGACCTGCCTTGGCCACTCTGACCCTCGGATCTTAAAAGTTTCGCGATTTTCTCCTACGTGAAGCATTAATAATAGTGTTTCAATTCCGCAAAAGATAAAAAAGAATAATGATACCATTAATTATAAGCCAGTTATTCTTAGCATTTGGCGCGAGATTTCCTTTGTAAGAGTGCAATTCATTCTACTTTTTTTAGAGCATATTTACTTTCTGTAAATATTTATTAATATTATTATTTTTTAACGATTGCGCACGTAAGGTCTAAATCTAAACGATGAAAAGGAATATTACAGGGGAAAAAAAAACAAAACATATGTAGCCCTGTCTTTTCAATCTATACTTGATGTATCTTAGCTTTATAGCTCTGATTCATTTGTGATTTTTGACAAGGATGTGAAAACATGTTTTGACGGCTAAAAAAGGTTGTGTCAGCAATAAAAGTTAAGAATCACTGTCTTAAACAAATATACTTGACAAATTAAAAATTTTCACGTTATTATCACTAATGATTATCTAATTAAGAGGAATTTGATAGTTAAAAAGTCGAATGCAAACCAGTTACATTTAAAAATTTGCATAAAGGGAGAAAAAATACTAATCTAACAGCAAGAATCTAATTCATAAATTCGTTGCGGCAGAATTAAAAACAATTTTAAGAGCGAGGAAAAAACAAATAGATTCTCAAATCAGGAAGTTAAAAAAAACCCACAGATCGTTTTATCTCCTGAGTTATTTGTCTTAAGAACATGAAGCAACAAATTACTGCTCTTCATTGCATTTTTTTTTTCTCAGCTTCATAAAAATAAAGAAACGATAGGAATCAAGGCAATTCATTTTTTTTTTTTTTATTTTTTGAAGAAAGATACAACTTTCTTCAAGTCCATTTTTCTTTTTTCAATTCGAGAAGCACAAATGAAAGCATCAAGCTTTGAAGTTCTAAGAATGTTGTTGTTTTTGTGGTTTTTTTTCTAAGAGAATTGTAAAAAAGAACTATGGAAATATTTGGAAAAGACCAAAAGAAGTCATATCGCTCTGTGCACCGGGCTTTGAAAGAATGGAACAAATTATAAATATACCTGATATACGTTATTTTTGCTTCCTGATGCGAAAGGAAAAAGAAAATCCTTCTCAGTCCATTCTAACTGGCAACAATACAATGCATATTCCTTTGATTATCCATTCATCTTCTTCGCTTTTAGATAAGATAAGAGGAGGTAAGTGCGCACGAAAAATTTAACTTAAATAAATTGGAACTTATTCAATATCTTTCAAATGACCAAAAATCAGTAAATGTTATCACAATTAAACTGGACGTTTATGGATCAGACTGTAAAACTCTAGAACAATATTAAGTTCTAATAAGATGACACAAAAAAAAGAAACGCCATAAAACTCCAGACGATTACCAATTGATGAAACAAATAGTTGTAGAAGACGACGCTGTAAAGATGTAAGCAACCGATTTCCTATTTTTATTGATGACCTTTTCTATGCTTCCCCATCTCACCTTAAAAAAGAACAAAAGATTAAAAAGAAGCTCTAATTGGAATTAAAAACAAACAAACAAACAAACAAACACCTGAGCTCCAGATTTCTCTAAAAATATTCCTGAACTTTATTCATATTATGTTAATCAAAATAATAAAACGTTTATGCTTATCAAAGAGCTTTGTGTGTTACCATTGTATCATTCATTAAATCGAAATACAACAAAAACTTCCTGAAAGTACTTAAAACCTACTTTTCTTAAATTGGGGAATTTTTTTCTTTTTTTTTTGATGCAGTACAATAATAAAACGGAAACTCAGTAAAGGTTTTTATATAATACGAATAATATCCAATGAAAATGAGTGAATTGGAATAGTTATAAAAGGTCCTATTGAAACCCATCCACAAATACTTATTTTGAATATTTAGTCCCTTCATTCAATTAATCGTAATTAAGTTTAGAAAAGTTGCCATTGATTCGCTGCAGTGAAGACATTACTTTTTGATGTTATTTATAGACTTACGAAATGTATTAAAATTTGCAAACCTCTGAATATTAAAGTTTAATTCAAAGAATATTTAAAACAAAGCAATTTATATTCAAGCCTAATGAATTCCTTCATTAATGTATTCACACCTGTATTCGAACGATGATATTATCTTAATGATAGAAAATATCACTTTTATGATTTTAATGGAGATGTTATCGTTCAAAGAGAATATTTTAAACTTATTTTGCCGAATTTTAATGTATAATTTATGAGGTGCGATGAGAAAAATGCAAATAGCGAAATACAACTCTTTGAAGGCTGAAATAAACCAAATCAATAATATGAACATTTAATTAGATAATTGTAGGAATCTCAAGGGTATTAAACAAATAAACTTCGTGTTTAGTGGGACACCTCATTTTGTATTCACCTTGTTCATCCACAGACCGGTTCCCGTTTAAAGATCGTTTGATATGCGCAACATGTAATTAGTTATTCCTCTAATTAAACAGAACAGATAATTAATAGAAAACTTTCTCGTTTTCTTAAAAGAGCTCTTTGCAAAACACAAAACACCTCCAAGTTAATTGTAACGACAGTCTGTAAATAGGAGATTGAATACTCAAAGAAAACGCTTTAGTAATTGGACGTGAAGATGTACGCTGCGGTACTTTACAGCCGTTTTTTTTTTTTTACAACCGAAGCGAAATTAAAAAAAATATATTCAAACGTCGTATATAATGGCAATGAAGCGTCGTAGACGAGCGGCTAATACCAATGCTGGGGTGTGGTTATTCTGGTGCAGTTTTCCCACCCAGGCTCCGGGTCAGGTGACCGAGGGCTTTTACCGGCCGCAGAGGGCGCTAAACTCGTCACAAGGCCGCTAGATCAGGGTAATTACAGGTTTGCCCAGCACACGTTGCTGCTTCATCGAAATGGGATATTATCTTTCAGGCTTCCTGCTCCGGCAATTTTCCACAACACATGGCTACCTTTCACTGCTGTTACACGCAACTTTATCCATTTCGTTGCCTCCAGGATTCCCTTCACTTCCCATTTGATAATTAATAATGCCATTGCGAGAAAACAACAAGAAAAAAGAAAAACACCGAACGAGGCGATCGTGACGTCTGTCCTCCGTAGGAGTAACCAACCTACACTTAATAAATAAAGTGAAAATGTTGCCATAATTTAAGGAAAACTATCGCCATTATACGTGAACCTTTTCCACTTCGAGTCACGATGACATTTGTTTTTTGTTTTTTAAATTTCCCAAAAGGATGTATGAATGTCTGTAACCATCACCTACAACAATATCACATTAATCGGGTTTTTTTGTTTGTTTGTTTGTTTGTTTGTTTATTTATTATTTTATTTGGTAATAATAACAATTAAGTATCGTTAAAACAGCTTTGCTCTTACTAATAAAATATAATACTAAATCTGTAATTATTTTTATATTATTAATTTCTTTTAAAGAAAGTTGGAATAAGCTCACTTCTTTAAAACCAGTTTTATAAAATGACATCATCTACGAGTGAACTATTTCGAACAATTAACCAACTTCTTGACTATATTGCCAAACAAAGCTTATTTGATTTTTAACAATGTTTTCTATGAATATTATTTTATAGAGAAATAACTCGATCTCAACATCTCGAAGAAATAGGTTAAGTATCTAAAAAAAAAAATAATAATTTATAATTGAAGTTTCCTTTGAGTATAGTTTATCATACATGTTGTTAATTGTTCCTTATTTCTTTAGGGTAAAGGAGTATCAGATTTTTTTATATATAAAAGTGAATAAGATCATTAACTGTTTCTATTGACAGATTATTGTTTGTTATTTGTGATAATCGAGTAATCCAGTCGAGTAATCAAAGAGTTACTAATTCAAATAACTCAACTACTTATCTATAAGCGAATCTGCAAAATTTACAACCTCTTTCTTTAATTTAATATATTTTTATAATAATGATTGTGAACTGTAGCCGAAAAGTTTCAATTACTCTTAACATCACCTAAAATCTATGCTTACATAAATAATACATATATGGTTTGGTTGTGTTGGTGTGAATAACCAATTTCCTGCTGGTTCATAATGTTAACATCAGCTTACATCCACTCCCATTAACAACTTAGAGGAAAAAGAAGAAAGAAAAGTATAGTTGTAAAATTCCAACATTCGCAAACCTTCAAAGTTAAATTCAAACACTTGTTCTACAATATAGAGAGGGTCTAAACTAATAATTCATTTTTAGCTTCCTTTTGAAACCTTTCTTATCAGTGTATATAAACTCTAGTTAATAATGTTTACAGTGTTAGTCAAGCTTTAAGAACATTGATTTATTGACCCTCTATTGGCTCAATTTGTACTAAAATCAACAGGAAGCTTCTATTCATTATATTTTATCTATTTTTCAGCTTTGTAAATAACAGTATACTAAATATCTGCGAATTAGCCTGGTGGTTTTTTTTTTTTTTTTTTTTTTGGCCTGTAGCTCCTAATCTACTGGGTTTTTTTTTTGTTATTATTATACCATACTGTAATTTATGCACAAAATCATAGAAATTGCCTTCTATGTTGGGGCAAAGACTGCTGTCTTTGAATGGCTATAGGTGACAGTCAGTTTGTTTCTTTAAAAAGGAAAAGAAACAAACACAGAAGAAAGAAGCATCCAAGCCCTAACCGGGATCTAACCTATTACTTAGATATTTACTAAAATCAATAGAAATCTTCTTTTAAATAATCTAAAACCAGTTCTAAAATATCAGCAGCTTAGAATATGTAATTTTTGAGATAGCCTAAATACAGACGAGCGGGCGAAAATGTGTGTTATTTTTTTAAAACATTTTCCTCAAGATACATGAATTCGTCTTGAAGCTAAACCCAACATTTATTAACGAGGTAATTTTGGTCTGAAAAACACGCGACATCCTGAGGCCGGGCTGTAGATGGTAATGTACTGATGACGAAGATTAAAAACCTGTTGGGATTTTTTTTATTCTTACCCTTAAGAAGGTTTTGTAGAATTAGTCCAAATATAGAACCAAGTAATCTCTGGATTGTTCCAGTAAATTATAGCTTTCCCTCGAGTGCTTTTGGCAAAGAATCGGAAACTATTTTTCATCTGCACTTATAAAACTTTAATTTATAGTCAGAGTTAATTTACTTTCCAGGGAAGAAGTAAATCATTAAAAGTTTCAAAGATTTTTTTCCCCTTTTCTCTTTTTATCTTTCTCTTTCTAAAAACTTTCTCGTTCGATTTCAGAAAGAAAATTAAACGTTACAGACGCCGGAAATCAAAATTCAACAAACCCGCATTCTGTTGCTGCTAAATGAAATGAAATCACTTTATCTTGGGTCAATCCATAAAAACTCAATACCTGAGATCGGAGATAGTATTGTTTGATAAACAGATCTTTTGTTTTCTTTTTTACATTACTTTCTGTCGTAACATTAGTGTTTAATCAAGTATAGAACGTACTTTGTTAACGTACTTTCCAAAAAGCCTTATTTTCTTATGTTAATTTGTAAGAAAATAAAATTATATGCTACAAATCATTTTGTGTTATGTGAATATATTATATTTTTTTATAAAAAAGCTAAATGGACTATATCATAACAGTACATTTGTAACTTTTTAATATACACAAGAATATACACACAGACTGACTGATTTGATGAACCTCACTTTTCAAAGAACTTAGGCTAAAACTGCAGGGATGAAAACTGTGTATTTTGCTGTTAAATATTTATAATAGTCTCTAGTTCTTATAAAAGACGTCTATTTTTATATTCAGCGTCAATGAAGTGGTCAAATCTCTATCTACTATTAGCATTTCTTGTCACGATTACTTACATTAAATTAGATCATTTAGTCTGCAAAATTAATTGTTAAATAACTCCACTGTAATTTGGAAAATGTACGTTATCGTAAAAAAAAATTATAGCAAAATAATTTTGGTCACCCTTTTGCTATGCTTCAAATTCAATCTAAAGTCGTCAGTTATTCTTCTGTTCTGTTATTTCAAAAACAATGTAGATAAACTTAGTCTTTTGAATGTCATCAATTTATCTGCGTGGATGAATCATTAAAATTTTTTTATCAACTTTCACGAACTTTAGGGTTAACCAGATCTGCTTAGATCTCTATCGGAGTGGTTGAACTTTTTATAAACATCCCAGTACCAAATTATACTCAGTTAAATCTGCATTAAAATGAAATGGTTAAAACAAAAGGTGCCTATTTAATTGAGATCCTTAAAATTAAGAAAGTTAATTTCGTTATAAATAATGTAGTTTTAAAGCACAGTCCACATATGTTGCTTTAAAATATCATCCCGTAATGACTATGTTTAGTTCGTTGGATGTCAGGAACCATCATGAGAATTTAACGTAATAATATGGTAAAATATATACAAAAGCACACAAACAGATCAGAAACTTCCTCAGTAATATATTTTGATTGTAGGGGAGGTAAATATGGAAATAACTCAATTACAGTCAACTCAATTAGTCACAAAAAATGAAATTGTCAAGAATGAGCATTATGCAAGGTGCCCATAATATAAGGCTCATCGTGCTTTGGTATAGACCTTTGTTTGCGTGAGGGCTGTCACGCAAACAGATTCATAATGCAAAAAAAGAAATCAATAAGCCTCCTAACAATAGAAAGGAATATAAATTCAAAGCTGAGTTCCAAAGTATTGCATTTTGTTTTAAAAGATTAAAACTGTTCTAAAAGAAATAAAAAAGGATTAAGGTTGATGAAAAAAAAAAAAATCATAGAAAAGAGATTTTTATTTGGTAAAACAAATTGATTTAAATATCAGATAAAATGTGTGTAATATTACAACAATGGTTTAATTTTGGAATAGTAGTTCGGTAGAAACATGTAATGGCAGTGATCTTTACATTGAGTTTTCCTTTTAAAGTTATCGAGGACGGTTATCTGTCGAAAACAACAAATGGATGATCTTTCACAAAACCCTACTTAACCTAACAAGGAACATCGTTTCGTAAAACGTTGAACTTCTTGTAAGAAAGATCAGGCTCAGTTGGTTTCTAAGCTACTAACTTCAACTCAAATACGGGTTACACAAATGGATCTGAGATACAGCGCAAGGGAACGTGGCTCATTTATTCTGGGATTACCGCAGAAGGTGAAACACAATGTTACCTTCACAAGCTAAAGAGAATCGGATGCAGTGAATGCCATAATTGAAGACACAGATTTACTTTAAGGTCATGAAGGCATTGTTTCTTCAAATTACACTGTGACTGTTACTTACGAATTCTTCCTGTATGCTGCTTCTTTTATTCGGATATTTGCAATTTTACTTGGAACAGATGGAGAAAACAAGTCGGCAAGATATTTTTCTGCAAATGTGATGCCTAAATACTAAAATACAATTAATGCTCAATAACATTGTTCGAAGGGAGATTCGAGAACATTCCTCCTTTCGTTCCTGATCTTAGGTTTTTTTATGTGAATCTATGTGTGTTTGTGAGAACGAGATAAAAGATAAATTACAAAATCCTTGCTAAGAGTCCTCTGTTATATCAGTGACAGTTAAAGTGATCGTTCATAACATTAGACGAAATATCTTTCTTTTATTTTTCATAAATGCGTTGATTTGCACAATCTCTTTTGTAGTAGAAACATTGGAACACAAGACCAATTGCCAAACAACAGAGAGAGAGATCAGAATACATCTAACGTTTCAATAAACAGTAATCAGCCAAATAAAATCATCATCAGGTTTATTTTGCTAAACTTCGTTGAATCTTTCGCTACCATTCCATAAGATATTCTGTCACCAACGCAGTAGAACGGACAGAAATGTCTTCTTTTTTTCCTTTCACATTTCTTTCAACTGGATTTCTGGATACTTAATTAAAAAAGTGATTTATTTGATTTAAAAAAAAAGAGATTAATAAAACCATGCAATAAAGGTTTTCCAGGTACTTAAAACTAGAAATAAGCTGAAAATAAATTTTAGCTATGGATCAGAAAATTTTAAAATGTCACCTGAAATTAATTTTCGTTTCAAACCTTCCATTTAATCCATTTTCCAAATCAACTGAAGTAATTGAATACTATTAAGAAACTCATAATCAATGGTCTTGTCTGTCTTCTTTTTCTTTTTTTCATAAATAATCGACGCTGACTTTATTTTTTTTCTTCTTCTCTTAGCGACCTCCCTTCAACTTCCTTTTCTAATCATTTTCTTCCGATAGAAGTGGAACGAATGGAAGGAGTTGAGCAACTATTTGCCTCTCCTCAGGTATTTGACACCTTTGCCAAAGGATATTAGATAATAAATGAAGAAAAGTCATAAATCAAATATACAGAGAAGTTCAAATCCTCCAACTACTCAATAATACATTTGTAAGTTATTAATTTAGATTCAAGACATAAACCTTAGAATTATGTTTCATTTTATTTCTTTCTTCTTTAGCTCGTGCAATTGAATATCAAGTTTGTTCGTTAATTTCAAAAGTGGAATAAGATGAAAGATTTAGGATAAAGAATAAACATTTTGATGTGTTGCCAAGAGCAATAATTTGTTTGTTTCTTTTATTATAAAGCTCGTTGTTATTTGCCTAATGAACCACAGACAACAATGGTATCACTGAATTGATCAAATTATTAAAATGAAAGAAAACAGAAAACGAAGAAGTCCTAAAAGCTTACTTCAAGTGCGGATTCTTCGATTAAGAATCCCACAGGAAGGACCTCTAGGGTCACAAAACAGAGTCTCGTGATTAGAAGATGCTATCTTACATTTCTACGATTAATCTTATTATTATTTTCTTTCTCTCTTTATTCTATTTATTTTTATTTTTTTCCCAACAGTAAAACTTTGTTCGATCTTTACTTCATTGACGAAATTAGAGAGAAAAAAAACAGACATAAGCAATGAAAAGGAAAGAAAAACAAGGTAATTCAGTTTAGTAGTAAATACAAAACCAAGGGAACAAGATATTGAAATGGAAGATTGGAGGGTTTCGAAAAAAAGAGAGAAATTAACAAGTGTTTTTTTTTTCCATACTTAATTTTTCAATTCCACCCTTTTAATAGTCATATTATTAAAATTAACATATCCTCACACCAATTAAATATATAAAATGTATTTAATGCAAGCGAATCTTCAAAAAGGATTTTGCATCTTTCTTTTTTCAAACCTTTTTTTTTTCTTTCTTTTTTTACATCTTTGGTCTTGCCAATCTATTTTCAAGAACATAATCTCAAATCCAGTCGATGTTTCTTAATGTATATATTCAATGGCATTTATAGAAAGGATGATGAAAAACGATACATTTTGTTGAAGCAAACATTTTCAACTAAGAGCCAGGAAACCTTTCGCTATTATCAGTGTGAATTATTTCATTTCATCTTTTCATTTAGCTTTAGAATTAATAATGTAACTCTCCACTAAGGCTTTTATTACATATTCTATGTATTCTCTTAGTTATATGTTACCAATAGACGAAAAAAAAAAGAAATATGAGATTCTAAATAGATAAAAATTTCATTTAGGCCTATCTTTTTCTCTCTCTCTTCGCTGATGTAACTCATTTACTCCAGATATTAAAATCCTGAATTTAACTAAATGAGAAATATGGAAATGAGAGTTTGGTTAAACCCAGATGAACCTAAATACCGAGGATCTGTCAACGTGACATTTTCATTTAATTAAAGCAATTCTTTAATCCATCTCTTCTCAGATTAAGATTTTATCTTCCTAAGATACAAAACCAAACCCATTTCAATGTCTCTACCTATTCGTCATCTTCTATCCTTAGCCATATTATCCTTCCCATTCATTGACAGCAAAATTAAAAAAAAGGAGAATCGACTGATTCCTGACACACTTTGCTTCGAAGAAAACCCTGAAGGGAAGGAAAATTGAGTCGTAGTGATGAAGGAAAGAAAGGCAGAATGATGGAGAAACAGGTTCCCAACGAGATATAACGAACGCCAGCAGAATAAGAAAAGCAAAGAATAGCTAATCAAATGCGAGTGCAAGGCACTTGATTTGAACTTTATGACGGGTAAATTCTGAAGTTTACTAGACTGGTCTTCAAGTTAAGACCAGCTCTTTATCAGATTTAAAACAAGCAATACATTAAAGCAAACGAACAGTTATTTATACTTTACTCTTGCTCCTAATTTTAACACAGATCATTTAGCCTTACATAATAAGTTAAGGACGAGCTATCCTTCGTCAAATGTCATTCTCTAAAGACGAAATTACTTACAAATGGAGATCTTCGTAAATACATATTGTTACTTTTTTTTTGAAATATTTTACATGTACTGAAATTCATTGAAGTCATTAATAAAGCCGTAAGTTACACCTGAATAGTTATGCAAAATGATTTATGCAAAAATTAATTTTACAATATTCCGACTAGTTTCTCCGTCGAGAGACGGTATTATCAAGTCTTCACTTGATCGAAGTAATCGAAATTAAAAACGATGTAATGCATTTATACGTTTCTGTATTTATTCTCTTTATCCTTTTCTTTTTTCTTTATTTATTAATGAGTTTTATCAATATCAGACCCGTCTTTAACAAAATCTTTAAGAATTATGATTTGCAAGCAGTTTCATTACTGTGTTGTTCTAAAGCAGTCAACTATTTTGTAAATACGCTGTGTTTTACGTGTATTATTTGGAATGTGATGAAAGGACTTGAAAATACATTCGAATGGTTATTTTTACCGTTTGTAAATGGATTGCTGAACATAGCTAGCTTTAAGTTTTTCCTCTATGACTAATGGTGGAGTGGGAAATTATACTCGATGTATGTTTAGGCTGTTAATTCTCTTTCTCTGTCAGTTTGCAATGATATATTGCTTTAGCTCTCTCTCTCTCTCGCCCTCACTTTATGCTACCGTGGGCTTTTAAAGATGATCCATCGTTTGCAGACTGGACTCGTGTTACACCAGATATCTCTTGCGTAATCGATTGGTTAATAATAACACTAATGAAATGTCTTGTAACCCAATAGTATTGCAAAGTTTTTGTGCAGGGACTCAGCTTTAAGCTTTGATTACAGGTCTGAGAAGCCACTTGATTTCTATAAAGCAATGAAATTCAAGGCTATGATCTAATGTAAGAAATCCGTTTTCTTTTTTCGCGAATCGAGTAAATACCTGAGTCATGAAGGACACTATAAATATGGAATTGGAAATCTCAATTCGAGTAGGAACTCGAAACCAGTCTCTGCCAACCAGGGATTGTTTTTTTGTTTTGTTTTTTATCGAAATTCATAAAGATATTTCAGATATTAGAAGACACCCATATTTAAACTGAGTCTTTTAGTCTTTTAATATTAATATAATGCAAAACTTCTTAAGTGTTTTGGAACTAGAAGTATCCATTGTCAAAGAACATCGTAAATAATAAAATTTCAAATTGAACAAAGAATTATAAAGAATGAAAAACACGAAGGATCGAAGTAATGAACATTAAACACGATGTAATACATTTATACGAATTCACTATTTAGTATAAATGGGGTATTATGGGAATTTCATGTTTTTTCTTTACTAAACAATCTCCATTTTTTTAACTAAATCTCCTAAATAAAAATCTTAGCAACCTTTGCCCAATTTTAAGTAAATTTTAAAAGCTAAACAGATTTTGGTTATAATTTCGTGAAGAATTAAATTTAAGAAAAAAAAGCTCAAGTTCTTTTGTATCTATTATTTAAAAAAACGGAAATCAGATAATTAGAAAGAATAAAAATTTGTTCTTTTGGTTATTTCATGTTAGACGAGTAATCCAATCGTTAGGCAATTATTATTGACTGGTTAAACTCTTAATTCTATCAGTTTCTTTCGCTGGTTAGATTCCTCATGTTCTTATCATAACATCGACTTGACAAAAGCGTCCATCCATCTTTAAGAGAGTGTCTTTTCTCATGATTAGTATTCCGTTGTAACCATTCAGTTAATCACTACGTGTAAAGGAATGTCTCATTAAAATTCCTGGGAATCGATACCACAAGGAAAAAAGAACAGGATAGTTAACTGACCCACCGTAGATAAATATTGCAGAGGATTTGTTCGAAGGATTACAAGTGGAAAAGGTGTCGATTGCACTGACCTTTACGTGAAACGGACAACCAAGTGAAGGTCACTCTTGTGATTAGGATAGAAACTCCTAAATGTTAATAAGAAAATGAATGAATAACCAATAGATTAGAAGTGAAGAAAGTTCCTCTCTGTCAAGCTGCAAACTGAAAACACAAAGCGATAATACAATGGAAATATCCATTTATGAAATAATACAGTTCTGTGGAAAATAAGATTCAATCTTTTAATAATGTTCAAAAGCATGTGGAATAGTGGATTGCAGTTACAAACATCCCACGATTGAATCCTCGTCTTTAAAACTAACCTTTTTACTTCAAGGAGAAGTTAAGCGATCGTTGGCACATTTAGACTTTAAAGTATTGCTATAAAAGTTCCATCAAATTCAGGTACTTTTATTTTCCTAAGCATTTAATATTGAATACGTCTTTCTTTTTCAGGGTTGAAATTTAAAAACTGCTCATAAGATAAACTACACAGATAAATAATGAGAAAAATCTGTCTTACTCTGGATAAGTGGATAGGCTTCATCGACAGATGGTAGTGTTAACAACTTTTTTTAAAAAAAAAAAAAAACTAAATCTTTATTTTTTTTACTAAAAATTTTACTAAAACTATTTTTTTATTAAAAATTGAAAAAAATCTTTAAAGATACTAACAGTAAGTAAGCAAACTGCAAAAAATCTATGCATTAAAAGCGTACTAAAAAAAAAGACTTTGGAATCTTTATTCTAAAAAATTTGTTAAAAAAAATATAATTGTTTAGTATTATTATTATTAAAAAGGAATAAACATGAATTAATAAAAAAAATTAACAGTACCGAAAAGGAAATTTAAAATATACAAATGGAAAAAATGTATACGTGGGTCATTATGGAAGTGATGGCCACTATTTTTTATCTGCCAAACATCGGGCAACACTGCAATTCCAGAATACACATTTGAAAGTTTGTTGGATGTGCTTCTGATTGGCACCACTAACGTGGTCAGTGAAGGAACGTCATGGAAGCAAGTGGAGAGTACGTATTTGGAAATCATCGTTTAAGAAGGCAATGCAGTGTAGCCAAGGAAGAAAAAGGAACAGGAATTATAAAATACACATTGGTAGCACCCCTCACAGTAATCTCCAAGATTGTCCAGCCTACGTTGCCAGCGTTTGGGAACTGCTGTCCAATGCCTTCATTCTTCACGATAACGCCACATGTCAAACAAGAGTTGATAATTCTCCTCCAGACGGGTCGTAGGGTCCACCCAGCCCTTTGAAGAAATAGTTCCCGGCCTTCTTTAGCAGGGGTTAAAGGCGGGGAACCTCAATTTTAGTCCCGTTGTCAGGAAACGCCAAGAGCCTACCTCCAAGGCTCATAAACCCAAGCCCTCCAAGGGCTACAACCCCAAGGGCTACATAAACCTATAAGCCTATAATGGGACATTAACTTACAAGCAATACGCTAACTCTCACGGCCGGTTTCTCTAAACAGTATTAATATAAACTCAAGTCAATTGGATTCAACTGAACTTAATCCAGGACTAACTTAAAACTAGTTGGAGAAATGAATTAAAATTCGCTATTTATTCCAAACTAGGAAAAGACAAAATCATCTGAATATATGGAAATTCATGGAAATAACGAGAATATATTCTGTGGAATATATACTACATAAAGCAAATAAACATGAATTAACTGATAAAAATAACTTTTATATCGTCTGCTTCTGCCAATGACTCCGAAAACAAATACTGAATAAACTGGACCTACCAGAAACATTTGGTTGCTGAAGACAGCAAAGAAAAATCAAACCAACGATGCAACCATTCTAGTTTCATAAACAAACGCTCTCCTTCATATATATATAGAGCGCGCTGTAAAAAATAATCTTTAATGGAACGTGCTGCAGTTAATGCAGAATTGCTGCAATAGACTGAGTTGCTGCCATTTTTATATTCAGAGAGATGCATTGAGATAAAATGCAAAATAAATCTTAATTTTTTAGAGTACAATTATAAACGAAAATCTCCTCCAATGTCTGACGAGCAACATTTCATCAAAAACCTTTCATCGTTCCAGAAATTCAGATAACTGTTCACCCACTTCATTCAACAATAACGTATGCAGTGATGACAGTCGTTCGAAGCTGACAGTAATCCATTAGTCTTCCATTACGTCCTTGGAATTCGTTACTTTTTAATCCTATATATGCATACGAGTTCAACTAGAAAATAATTCATGTGGATTTTTCTGAGTGAATATAATAACAACACTGTTTTTAAATATTTTAGTGTGTTCATGTGTGCTCAATGTTACTAATTTCTGGATCTAAATTAAAGAATTTTTGATATTGTTTTTCATTGACGATACAGACTTTAACTTTCAAATAAGATCTCATTAACAGTTCGTGTTTAATGAGATACGAAACAGACTTTCGCGCTTATTTCCAGCATTGGTGTTGCAAGCCTCCAATAAAATTATATTTATAGTTTAACAAATTGATTGAGCGCTCGTCCAAATCTATAATTACATTTGACTCCTCTGCTGCAGAGAAATGAAATCGAAAGTTAAGCCTATCCAGTTAAATACGCGCTGCAAACCTTTAAATGATCAATGACATCCAATTGTGGTCTGGATAATTTCAAGCGATTCTCTCTAAGCTAAATAACTAACGACTGCAATTGGGGAAACGTTCCAGTTTATAATGACATTAACCCTTATCATCGTTACACAGTACCACCTCGGGAGTAAACTGCATCCAAGAGAGAAAAAAAAATCAGATAATAAAAATACACATTTGTTAGAATTCAATTAATTCCGTGTTCTCTTTGTCGAGATTATCTAAACAGAAAGCACTACAGTAGATGAGCATTATGTAATTACTGGAATAATACTATAATAAAATAATTCATTTCTCGTAGTTCATTTTCCTCGAATCTAATCGACACTATTATGGGATCTTGTTTCTCTCTTTTTCTTATTTAATCCCGACATCTTTATTAAAATTAGAATCTTCCTCTCTAATATTTGTAACATTAGTGGTTTTATAAAGAACATGCCATCGAATAAATATTACAGGGAATGATTACCAATAAATGTGTGTATTCCTTTTAAATCTATTAATTATTAAAAAATCCGTAATTATTATAATTTTCCACAAGCAAATATCGTGATGACCTTAATAGTACTCAAGTCTCTCTGAATGTAATAATGGAATTGAATTGAATAATAACTTAAAGAGTAATTGAAATTTCTGAAAAAGTTTAAATGGTAATTATATCAACTTTCAAACAGCAACTTTATCATTTGCAGAAATAACTAATTGAAATAAAATCATTCAAACAATGAAAGTAATTTCAAATTATCATCCGAATCTTAAAAGATATCGAAATCTTTTTCAAAGTGTTACTTTATGCTACTACGATTTAACCAATGGATCATCTTAGTCGTTGTTGAGTGACAGAATGCTATTTGATTTTTCTCGCTGTCGTTGAAGTTTTCTTCTACGGTACTCCTATTGATGGTGAAATATCTTGTTAGAAGTGTATTAAAAGACCTTTAGAGGGAGGGGGGAGAAATACAGAAATCGTTGGGCCAAAGAAGTTGGTTCTACCTTTAGTTATATTTAATTTACTTTTCTGGTTACATTTGGCAACATTCCAACATCCATTATACCAACTAGTAATCAAAAATATGGGAAGTAACCTCGACGGCTAAACCATCTTCAGCTCAAAGAGAAAAAAATGATATAATATCTAAAAAGATCTAATCGGGTCGTTTTATTGTTGTACAGAAAGGTCATCTTTGCACAAGGGGCGTTGGAGAAAGAGAAAGTACAGCAAAGATAAAAGAACCATTCATTTCTCCTCAGCATCTAAATGGAAACATAAAATCCAGGATATCTTTTCATGTTCTCATGTTACGAAGCTCCGCAAAACTTTCTACAGTTCGCTTTACTCACAAACCCATTTATGTCTCATTTAAAATGTTAATATTTTATTTAAAGCCAGTGTTTCTGAACTCCTTCTGTACATAGCTAAATTAAGTAATATTTTTTTTTTCGTAAGTTACTACAATTTTCTATAATAGTCTACTCTACAGAATGAAGAATTATGAACTTACTGTTGTCGTCTTGTTACTGGTGATTCTGCCAATTAGCAGAACTCGAGCGACCATGGACCTTGAAGGAAAGGATAATATAGTTTTAAAACAATTTACTTTTCTACTTTATAAAGATACTTCTCTTAATCATAGATAACATAAAACATCAATATCTGATGAAATCTTTTCAGTTTATTTGGTAATTTTCGATAGATTTTAATTCGATGTCCTTTTATAGACTATAAGAAGACTTTACTAAAATAACATTTTTTGTAATATTTTTAACACTGTAATAATTGTACTCCTTATTAAGTAACAACCATACTTATCTACTCTCAGCCCCTACACCACAGGTACGTGAGTATACCTAGTAGGACTGTGATACAAAACAAACAAAAAAATGTGAAATAACGTGACAGAAAGTGGAAATATCTATTATTATTATTAAAGAATGACAGCTGATATTTCTTTGTTAGATAATATTTAAGTGTTTCGTTTTGAAAAAAGCATCGAATTGAAACCTTCCGAAATCAAATAAGATGTAAGTGTTGATGAATTTAAGGTTATGTAGTGTAAAAAATCAGCAAAATACAACATTAAGTACCACTTTGAGGGCACACAATACTTTTTATTTTTTTAAGAATAATTTTCAATAATAAAACGCAGAATATAATAAATACGTTGCTGTTTTATTTTGTTCTTTCCAAGAAATAAGGAAGCATTTGTGGAATGGTTCGTCTGTTAATAATTACAAATCAATTTTGTTATTTGTCGAAAGCTTTCCAATTTGACAAGCTCATGATGAAATTAATTTTTCTTCATTGAGGGAATTTATTGCAAATTTAAAATAAACTACAAAATATTCCCTCCATGTTTGTCTATTCTTCTTGTGAAATCAGTTCCTTCTATCATTAGAGAAACGGAAAAAACTAACGAAAATAATAGATATGTCATTCATAAATGGCTTGCAATTTATAATAAAAGAAAAATACTATCTCTAAAATTTAAATGTTCACTAAGGAATTGTACACTATTACGCCCCAAAAATTGCAAATCCGGATAGCCACACAGTCAGAAGTTGATTCGACGATATTTCAAAATCTTTATGAAATGCTAATCGGAAGCTTGTTAAAAATAGTCCAAAAAATTAAAAATATTTTAAATGTGTTATGCAGAGTCTTAATTTATGTTATCCGAAACAAAATGGTTACTTTTTTCTTGAACGTGCAATTGGTAACAGACCAAATATTTATGAAAAGAAAATAAGCTTGAATTTATGCAATTAATTTTAATTCAGACTGAGTCCTAAAAAATCAATATTGGAAATTTCAAATAATGCTATGTAAAATACGTAGGTATTCAATATATACTATAGGTATTCTTTTTCATATCCCTGTAACTATATCTGACAAGGACTTGAATGATTCTTTAGATGCTTTAAACATCGTGATGCACTGCAAAGAACTCTTCTCCTGAATAAATCGTATTAGAAAAGTTAAAAAGCTTTAAATGTCTTCTTTCTCTATAAAATCTTTCTTGTAGAATTTGGCAACTCTTTAGTGTAAAATCTCTTAAATAAGTCCACGACCTCGTTCGGTATCGGTCTAATTAAGCTCTTCACGAATCTTCGAGAAGGATAAGAAAGAGTGGAGAAAGAAAAGAAGGGTGTTACAAAGAGCAAAAGAAAATACCGACCTTATTTAAGGCGCTGAAACGAACGGGAAAAAAAAAAGAAAAAGAAAGTGTCTTGTTTCAGTATTCGAGGTGAAGGGCACTTCAAGTGTCCACTTGGCACGTTCGTTTTGGCACCAATACAAGACTCCAGGTGGAATAAAAAGGTTCCATGAACACCTCCCCTTTCTCACACCTTCCAGCACCAGACGAGTAGATCTTAAATCTTATCTCAGGAAACAACACAGACAGTGGAACAAATCAGAAAAAAAGAAGGAACAGAAAAAGAAGAGTTGGAAACTGCAACAAAAAAGATGTCATTATTAAGTGGAAAAAACAGATAGGTGGGCAGTAATTAGATGCTGAAAAAGTCGTTAGTCCGTTGATGACAGAGCATTTAATGTCAACAAAGTTTGTCAGTTGTTTCTCGGATTATATTTGTACTTTTTATTGTAAATGAGTTATGTAGATTTGGTCGACACCAAATAAGTCAAGCTAAGACAGCTAATAGATCCCCTATACGGTAAACCACCGTTAAATGTAAGTTAGTTATTTGGTTTATGGTTTCTTTATATATTTTTTTTCTTTCTTTTATGGACGAAGGAAGAGTCTAATGTGTTGATACATGTTGACTGTATAGATCAAGTCCAAATTCATTACAGAAGAATAAAATTTCTCAAGACGATATTATTGCTCCTATAAATTTTGCATTTTTTTCCCTTTTTGTTCTACATCATTTTGTTTTGCGGTATGTAACAAATCTTTTACTAAAGATATAATATCTATAGGGTATTATATATGTAGTGAATTTAGTGAAACATTAGTAAAGCACCAATATATGCAACTGATAGCGAACAAGAACCAAAAAGATTCAGAATTCATTTTTAAGACGAAACATTCTTATGTGTTTGTCCATAAACTAATAGTTATTTATCCTAGTAACTTACTGGTTTGTGTAAAATTTCGTAGAGTGATATCTAGTATAATTGTATAACAACAGAATCCACAAATAAGGAGATGGTCAATAAAAGGGACTATTGCCTGGATAAACGGCCCATTTGCTCTGATATTGTAATACCGTATATGCTCCAATAGAGGCCCCCGGCGTTTATTTGCAAAACTAGCCTCGGCTCCCGGCGCTTAATAGAGACCGGCTGCTATTAGAGGCCGGCCATTATTAACAGAACGAAATATTTTTATACATAAATACCGGCTAATATTAAAAAACAGCTACTTTATTTGAATTTCACATGCTACATAAGACTGTTAAAGATAAATGGCAATGTCTTTCTGTACCTTTCGCTGCTATTCGTCGTCCGAATCTGCAATGACGGGCAGTCGCCTCACCGGAATTCTTTCGCGTATTCCGCCGCGCGAATCTTAAATGTCAAATGACCGTTTCGGCGGCATTTTGTAAGGCAATGTACCGTAAGATATTACGCACGACTATAAAAATACGGACGCTTACGCTAGTACCGGTAGGCAAATATCAAAGACCCGGCTACTGTTAAAGACCGGCTACTATTTGGCCGTGTCCCCTCTGCAGCCCGGCGCTTAGTAGAGACCGGCGACAATTAGAGATTCGGCGTTTATTGGAGCATATACGGTATGTTATTTACAGCATTATTCTCATTGCCTATGCCAAGTGTCATTCCATTTCGACCGCTGTTTTTGGGTGCGCTAATTTTTTTTTAAAATATGAGGTACTTCAGAGGCTCTCGAACATTTTGCTAAACTCAGATGTGTCATTGGCTCCTTTTCATTTCAAACAAGATTTTCATCTTCTACAATTGGGGATAAAAAGTTTAGAATGTTCTGCTGCTGAATGAATCCTTATTTAGCTAATTGATCATAAAATTGATCTAGATTTGCACCGAACTGAAGATTTTTCACGTCTTATTCTATCGACATTCAGAAACACCAATTTTGAAGAAATGAATAATTTCCAAAGATAATTAATTGATTATTCCAAAAACTCCTTAATGAAATAAAATAGATTTAATTTATGTACTTTATTAATAGAATCAGTACGGAGCATATTTAAAAATTATTATTAAAATTGACCTTTTATCGACTATAAAAACAAAGAGTCGACTATAAAAACAAAGAGACAAGAGTATGTCCTTTATGATTAGAATAGATTGATAGCTATCTTTGGCTTTCCTTTCCGGAAAAACTATTAAAAAAATGGTCCAATAGTAATAAAATATGCCTGAAATAAAGATTCATTTTCGAATAATACTAGATGAATCATAGAAGAAATTAAGAACTTAAAATTTAGCTCTAAAACAAAAAAAAAATTTTTTCTCATGATCCGGGAAAACCGTTGCACTCCAAAGATGATGATGATGGCCATCTTTGATTCAATAAGGCGGGCAGCTTAAATCTAGCTTGCATCACTTTTATTATACTAGTAGTGAGATCTTTCTGAAAATCAGTGTTGCGGCTTGTTGCGGCAATATTCCTACGACTCTCATTTTTAAACATATTAAAAAGTGCTCTACTAATTGGCAGAAATTTCGATAAGAGGCCAAAAGCAAGATCTTCATCCATTACTATGGAATATCATATTTAGAATTAAAAAAGTAAAATCCTTTTTGCCTCTCTTCTGAGCATCTGGAATGGTAGTGCCCAACTGCTAGTCATTTCATCTCTCTCACCCATTTTCTGGGATGTAGGTGTATATCTCCCGAATGGTACCTCCTTGTCCGTTGTCCAGTTTGCTGGTTGTCCTGAATAACTTGAAAACGTCAAGAGCCACGATCTGTTATCCTCAGTGATGAAATGCCAAAATTTTACAAAGATGAAATATGTTCATGAAGGAGAAATTTATCTTTTTAATTTTTACTAATTCCATTATCTATTTTTGCATAACGACAACGAAACCAATTTACTCAAACAATCCAAGGAAAGTATTCTTTTAATTAGCAATGAGACATCACTATTCATTTTGGAAACCATTCGGGAGATTTACACCTAAAAAAAACAAAGAACTAAATATTTACCAGTGAAGGATAGGTTATTCTAATTTTGAAAATTCAAACCAGGAAACTTTACAAAAATCCACATTACCATTTTTACCATTATCTTAAAAGGAAGAGAGAAAAAATAAAGAAGTAATTAATTATCCAAATTGAACAACAAGCGGTGATTCTTCCTACAAATTCATTCATTAAAGCAGCATATTTCAATACTATGAAAGTTATTTAAAAAAAAAAGGTTGTACTTCAAGTACGGTCTTTCAAATTTTAATATGCGAAGAGTAAAGTTGAAGATATTTTTTTTTTATTCCCGTTTGGTAGCTACCACTGGGTCTTATGTCTGTAATGTCCGCCAATATATTAGTCGAATATGTAGCAACAGATTACGATTCATATCAATCTATGGAAGTTGAACCAATTCCCTTTTAAACAGTTTCATTAATTCACTTTATAATATTTTTATTTAAAATCTTGAGGATCCGTGGAAGGGGCTGGTATGCGGAAAAGAACAACCATGGTCTGTGTCTCAATGCCTGCTGTACTTAATACAATCGTTTCTAAAGTCACGTTGATCAGAATCCATATTATTATCAGCTGCATTGCTTATAAATTATTTTCAAAGTGCATCTTATTATAAAATAAATGGTTTTGACAATTTTTATAATTTCGTACTTCGTTTCCGAACGAATATTTCTCTGAAATCTCAAAAGCAGGATAATGCGTAATAAAAAAAAAGGTACAGGTTCGTAAAAACCAAAGGGGAAAAAAAAGGTCTTTTCAATTTTTAAGAATCATTTTTATGTTGGTTATTCCAATCTCAGCTCTTTGTGTTTCTTAGATCGAGAAAACGCAAGGACTGTTATTTCTTTTTCTCCCTTAGCTTCCTTTTTCCCATCATGAATTCACTTTGGAAGAAAAAAAAAAAAGGCAGATAGACGAAGAGAAGAAAGAAGCAGGTCTACCTTTTTTCCCCAATCCTCAAGCAAACACTCATCCCTCAGAAATCTAGCTTAAAGCTAAGATGTCCGTATTTTCTTGAGACCCTCAGATCCGATATCTCAGTTGCGACAACCCTTGACTTGTCGTGTTTCTACAGAAAACTAGCCGTATCGATGTCTCAAGAGCAGGACAAAAGGTGTTTCACCCCGTCTTAAAGGAGCTGAAACATTATTCTACTCCATTCTCCACAACCGACATCAACACGAGTTTATTTTGAATTAAACTTATAAGGATTAGGAAATTTATCCAATATCTGAATAAAATAGAATATTAATAAATCAGAACGCAGATCAATGAGGAAAAGTAACGATTTAATTGAAAATACCTCTTCCACTTCACTACCTTTTTGAACAGTAGTAATATAAACAAGACGTAATTGATGTGCAAACTTTTTGAACAACTACATGGTTACATCGTAAAAGAATGTGACAATTTTTTTTTTTTTTTTGGTGAATGAAATTTTATTTTCTAAGCTTGTTACGTTTTATTTTTCTTAAGCTTTATTGATGTCGTAGAAATAAGCTGTTTGGAGAATGCTGAAAAGTAAGAAAAAAGTAAAAGTCAAGTAATGCACTACAGAGAAATAAACTTTAAGTTTTGCATTTTTTTTTTTTTTTTTTGCAAATATTATGGTATTGAAAACAAATGTCAGTATTTTGGCGGGTTTTGATCTACAATTCCTTATTTACTGCTCTAATTTGTACTAAATATTAATAGATTTCTTTATAGGAACCTGAACCTTCTACAAAGTTTTGGCTTTATAAAACAAATAGTGTTTGATTATCTTCATCACAGACCAGATGGACAGAGACATTTGTGAAAACAATCTGTCGTAAGAAAAAAATCGACAGTTATAGTGCTACAGGGCCTTAGCAGGAACTCTTGCCTACTGATAGTTCCACACTGGAGAAGGTATTTGAATTCGAGGTTGGTGAACTCAGCAGAAAAACGACGAATAAACTTTTCCATTTCTAACAAAACGAATAAAGTAAGGTTTTCTGTTGATTGTTATCAGATTCTTATTTAAGTCTTGTTTCATATTTTAATGCAGTGTAACAAAAAAGAATCCTAACGTTTGTCTATTTCCAAATCTATATATATAAAAATGAATGTATCTATCTTTCTTTCTTTGTTTCTTTGTCCTTTATACACTCCTAGGCCCTTTGACCTATCTGGACCAAACTTTGCAGAATTACTCTTTAGGATACTGCGGAAAAGATAGGCTACCTTAGAACCCGGACCCACCCCCCAAAAGGGGTTGAAAAGGGGTAAAAGCCCTGAAAAACCCAATATCCACCTGGTGGTGAAAATAAGAACTACACAAATATTGTGTAAAGTTAAAAATTCGCTCTCCTATGGGGGGCAGGGACACCACACTGAAGTGTGGTGAAGTGGCTGAAGTGTCTCACCCCGACCGACACCGGGACCTTATATTTAGGACCCCTTCACGGGCCC
>JAFIDM010013417.1:82655-120550 GCA_023159025.1 Thereuonema tuberculata
GGGCCCGTGAAGGGGTCCTAAATATAAGGTCCCGGTGTCGGTCGGGGTGAGACACTTCAGCCTTTGTGTTGGCTTCCTCCCAGCCAAGTGTGGTGTCCCTGCCCCCCATAGGAGAGCGAATTTTTAACTTTACACAATATTTGTGTAGTTCTTATTTTCACCACCAGGTGGATATTGGGTTTTTCAGGGCTTTTACCCCTTTTCAACCCCTTTTGGGGGGTGGGTCCGGGTTCTAAGGTAGCCTATCTTTTCCGCAGTATCCTAAAGAGTAATTCTGCAAAGTTTGGTCCAGATAGGTCAAAGGGCCTAGGAGTGTATAAAGGACAAAGAAACAAAGAAAGAAAGATAGATACATTCATTTATATATATATAGATTTGGAAATAGACAAACGTTAGGATTCTTTTTTGTTACACTGCATTAAAATATGAAACAAGACTTAAATAAGAATCTGATAACAATCAACAGAAAACCTTACTTTATTCGTTTTGTTAGAAATGGAAAAGTTTATTCGTCGTTTTTCTGCTGAGTTCACCAACCTCGAATTCAAATACCTTCTCCAGTGTGGAACTATCAGTAGGCAAGAGTTCCTGCTAAGGCCCTGTAGCACTATAACTGTCGATTTTTTTCTTACGACAGATTGTTTTCACAAATGTCTCTGTCCATCTGGTCTGTGATGAAGATAATCAAACACTATTTGTTTTATAAAGCCAAAACTTTGTAGAAGGTTCAGGTTCCTATAAAGAAACCTATTAATATTTAGTACAAATTAGAGCAGTAAATAAGGAATTGTAGATCAAAACCCGCCAAAATACTGACATTTGTTTTCAATACCATAATATTTGCAAAAAAAAAAAAAAAAAATGCAAAACTTAAAGTTTATTTCTCTGTAGTGCATTACTTGACTTTTACTTTTTTCTTACTTTTCAGCATTCTCCAAACAGCTTATTTCTACGACATCAATAAAGCTTAAGAAAAATAAAACGTAACAAGCTTAGAAAATAAAATTTCATTCACCAAAAAAAAAAAAAAAAATTGTCACATTCTTTTACGATGTAACCATGTAGTTGTTCAAAAAGTTTGCACATCAATTACGTCTTGTTTATATTACTACTGTTCAAAAAGGTAGTGAAGTGGAAGAGGTATTTTCAATTAAATCGTTACTTTTCCTCATTGATCTGCGTTCTGATTTATTAATATTCTATTTTATTCAGATATTGGATAAATTTCCTAATCCTTATAAGTTTAATTCAAAATAAACTCGTGTTGATGTCGGTTGTGGAGAATGGAGTAGAATAATGTTTCAGCTCCTTTAAGACGGGGTGAAACACCTTTTGTCCTGCTCTTGAGACATCGATACGGCTAGTTTTCTGTAGAAACACGACAAGTCAAGGGTTGTCGCAACTGAGATATCGGATCTGAGGGTCTCAAGAAAATACGGACATCTTAGCTTTAAGCTAGATTTCTGAGGGATGAGTGTTTGCTTGAGGATTGGGGAAAAAAGGTAGACCTGCTTCTTTCTTCTCTTCGTCTATCTGCCTTTTTTTTTTTTCTTCCAAAGTGAATTCATGATGGGAAAAAGGAAGCTAAGGGAGAAAAAGAAATAACAGTCCTTGCGTTTTCTCGATCTAAGAAACACAAAGAGCTGAGATTGGAATAACCAACATAAAAATGATTCTTAAAAATTGAAAAGACCTTTTTTTTCCCCTTTGGTTTTTACGAACCTGTAGCTTTTTTTTTATTACGCATTATCCTGCTTTTGAGATTTCAGAGAAATATTCGTTCGGAAACGAAGTACGAAATTATAAAAATTGTCAAAACCATTTATTTTATAATAAGATGCACTTTGAAAATAATTTATAAGCAATGCAGCTGATAATAATATGGATTCTGATCAACGTGACTTTAGAAACGATTGTATTAAGTACAGCAGGCATTGAGACACAGACCATGGTTGTTCTTTTCCGCATACCAGCCCCTTCCACGGATCCTCAAGATTTTAAATAAAAATATTATAAAGTGAATTAATGAAACTGTTTAAAAGGGAATTGGTTCAACTTCCATAGATTGATATGAATCGTAATCTGTTGCTACATATTCGACTAATATATTGGCGGACATTACAGACATAAGACCCAGTGGTAGCTACCAAACGGGAATAAAAAAAAATATCTTCAACTTTACTCTTCGCATATTAAAATTTGAAAGACCGTACTTGAAGTACAACCTTTTTTTTTTAAATAACTTTCATAGTATTGAAATATGCTGCTTTAATGAATGAATTTGTAGGAAGAATCACCGCTTGTTGTTCAATTTGGATAATTAATTACTTCTTTATTTTTTCTCTCTTCCTTTTAAGATAATGGTAAAAATGGTAATGTGGATTTTTGTAAAGTTTCCTGGTTTGAATTTTCAAAATTAGAATAACCTATCCTTCACTGGTAAATATTTAGTTCTTTGTTTTTTTTAGGTGTAAATCTCCCGAATGGTTTCCAAAATGAATAGTGATGTCTCATTGCTAATTAAAAGAATACTTTCCTTGGATTGTTTGAGTAAATTGGTTTCGTTGTCGTTATGCAAAAATAGATAATGGAATTAGTAAAAATTAAAAAGATAAATTTCTCCTTCATGAACATATTTCATCTTTGTAAAATTTTGGCATTTCATCACTGAGGATAACAGATCATGGCTCTTGACGTTTTCAAGTTATTCAGGACAACCAGCAAACTGGACAACGGACAAGGAGGTACCATTCGGGAGATATACACCTACATCCCAGAAAATGGGTGAGAGAGATGAAATGACTAGCAGTTGGGCACTACCATTCCAGATGCTCAGAAGAGAGGCAAAAAGGATTTTACTTTTTTAATTCTAAATATGATATTCCATAGTAATGGATGAAGATCTTGCTTTTGGCTTCTTATCGAAATTTCTGCCAATTAGTAGAGCACTTTTTAATATGTTTAAAAATGAGAGTCGTAGGAATATTGCCGCAACAAGCCGCAACACTGATTTTCAGAAAGATCTCACTACTAGTATAATAAAAGTGATGCAAGCTAGATTTAAGCTGCCCGCCTTATTGAATCAAAGATGGCCATCATCATCATCTTTGGAGTGCAACGGTTTTCCCGGATCATGAGAAAAATTTTTTTTTTTGTTTTAGAGCTAAATTTTAAGTTCTTAATTTCTTCTATGATTCATCTAGTATTATTCGAAAATGAATCTTTATTTCAGGCATATTTTATTACTATTGGACCATTTTTTTAATAGTTTTTCCGGAAAGGAAAGCCAAAGATAGCTATCAATCTATTCTAATCATAAAGGACATACTCTTGTCTCTTTGTTTTTATAGTCGACTCTTTGTTTTTATAGTCGATAAAAGGTCAATTTTAATAATAATTTTTAAATATGCTCCGTACTGATTCTATTAATAAAGTACATAAATTAAATCTATTTTATTTCATTAAGGAGTTTTTGGAATAATCAATTAATTATCTTTGGAAATTATTCATTTCTTCAAAATTGGTGTTTCTGAATGTCGATAGAATAAGACGTGAAAAATCTTCAGTTCGGTGCAAATCTAGATCAATTTTATGATCAATTAGCTAAATAAGGATTCATTCAGCAGCAGAACATTCTAAACTTTTTATCCCCAATTGTAGAAGATGAAAATCTTTGTTTGAAATGAAAAGGAGCCAATGACACATCTGAGTTTAGCAAAATGTTCGAGAGCCTCTGAAGTACCTCATATTTAAAAAAAAAATTAGCGCACCCAAAAACAGCGGTCGAAATGGAATGACACTTGGCATAGGCAATGAGAATAATGCTGTAAATAACATACCGTATATGCTCCAATAAACGCCGAATCTCTAATTGTCGCCGGTCTCTACTAAGCGCCGGGCTGCAGAGGGGACACGGCCAAATAGTAGCCGGTCTTTAACAGTAGCCGGGTCTTTGATATTTGCCTACCGGTACTAGCGTAAGCGTCCATATTTTTATAGTCGTGCGTAATATCTTACGGTACATTGCCTTACAAAATGCCGCCGAAACGGTCATTTGACATTTAAGATTCGCGCGGCGGAATACGCGAAAGAATTCCGGTGAGGCGACTGCCCGTCATTGCAGATTCGGACGACGAATAGCAGCGAAAGGTACAGAAAGACATTGCCATTTATCTTTAACAGTCTTATGTAGCATGTGAAATTCAAATAAAGTAGCTGTTTTTTAATATTAGCCGGTATTTATGTATAAAAATATTTCGTTCTGTTAATAATGGCCGGCCTCTAATAGCAGCCGGTCTCTATTAAGCGCCGGGAGCCGAGGCTAGTTTTGCAAATAAACGCCGGGGGCCTCTATTGGAGCATATACGGTATTACAATATCAGAGCAAATGGGCCGTTTATCCAGGCAATAGTCCCTTTTATTGACCATCTCCTTATTTGTGGATTCTGTTGTTATACAATTATACTAGATATCACTCTACGAAATTTTACACAAACCAGTAAGTTACTAGGATAAATAACTATTAGTTTATGGACAAACACATAAGAATGTTTCGTCTTAAAAATGAATTCTGAATCTTTTTGGTTCTTGTTCGCTATCAGTTGCATATATTGGTGCTTTACTAATGTTTCACTAAATTCACTACATATATAATACCCTATAGATATTATATCTTTAGTAAAAGATTTGTTACATACCGCAAAACAAAATGATGTAGAACAAAAAGGGAAAAAAATGCAAAATTTATAGGAGCAATAATATCGTCTTGAGAAATTTTATTCTTCTGTAATGAATTTGGACTTGATCTATACAGTCAACATGTATCAACACATTAGACTCTTCCTTCGTCCATAAAAGAAAGAAAAAAAATATATAAAGAAACCATAAACCAAATAACTAACTTACATTTAACGGTGGTTTACCGTATAGGGGATCTATTAGCTGTCTTAGCTTGACTTATTTGGTTTCGACCAAATCTACATAACTCATTTACAATAAAAAGTACAAATATAATCCGAGAAACAACTGACAAACTTTGTTGACATTAAATGCTCTGTCATCAACGGACTAACGACTTTTTCAGCATCTAATTACTGCCCACCTATCTGTTTTTTCCACTTAATAATGACATCTTTTTTGTTGCAGTTTCCAACTCTTCTTTTTCTGTTCCTTCTTTTTTTCTGATTTGTTCCACTGTCTGTGTTGTTTCCTGAGATAAGATTTAAGATCTACTCGTCTGGTGCTGGAAGGTGTGAGAAAGGTAGTAGGGGAGGTGTTCATGGAACCTTTTTATTCCACCTGGAGTCTTGTATTGGTGCCAAAACGAACGTGCCAAGTGGACACTTGAAGTGCCCTTCACCTCGAATACTGAAACAAGGCACTTTCTTTTTCTTTTTTTTTTTCCCGTTCGCTTCAGCGCCTTAAATAAGGTCGGTATTTTCTTTTGCTCTTTGTAACACCCTTCTTTTCTTTCTCCACTCTTTCTTATCCTTCTCGAAGATTCGTGAAGAGCTTAATTAGACCGATACCGAACGAGGTCGTGGACTTATTTAAGAGATTTAACACTAAAGAGTTGCCAACTTCTACAAGAAAGATTTCATAGAGAAAGAAGACATTTAAAGCTTTTTAACTTTTCTAATACGGTTTATTCAGCAGGAGAGTTCTTTGCAGTGCATCACTATGTTTAAAACATCTAAAGAATCATTCAAGTCCTTGTCAGATATAGTTACAGGGATATGAAAATGAATACCTATAGTATATATTGAATACCTACGTATTTTACATAGCATTATTTGAAATTTCCAATATTGATTTTTTAGGACAAAATTAATTGCATAAATTCAAGCTTATTTTCTTTTCATAAATATTTGGTCAGTTACCAATTGCACGTTCAAGGAAAAGTAACCATTTTGTTTCAGATAACATAAATTAAGACTCTGCATAACACATTTAAAACATTTTTAATTTTTTGGACTATTTTTAACAAGCTTCCGATTAGCATTTCATAAAGATTTTGAAATAACGTCGAATCAACTTCTGACTGTGTGGCTATCCGGATTTCCAATTTTTGGGGCGTAATAGTGTACAATTCCTTAGTGACCATTTAAATTTTAGAGATAGTATTTTTCTTTTATTATAAATTGCAAGCCATTTATGCAATGACATATCTATTATTTTCAGTAGTTTTTTTTCCGTTTCTCTAATGATAGAAGGAACTGATTTCACAAGAAGAATAGACAAACATGGAGGGAATATTTTGTAGTTTATTTTAAATTTGCAATAAATTCCCTCAATGAAGAAAAATTAATTTCATCATGAGCTTGTCAAATTGGAAAGCTTTCGACAAGTAACAAAATTGATTTGTAATTATTAACAGACGAACCATTCACAAATGCTTCCTTATTTCTTGGAAAGAACAAAATAAAACAGCAACGTATTATATTCTGCGTTTTATTATTGAAAATTATTCTTAAAAAAAAAAATTGTGTGCCCTCAAAGTGGTACCTAATGTTGTATTTTGCTGATTTTTTACAGTACATAACCTTAAATTCATCAACACTTACATCTTATTTCATTTCGGAAGGTTTCAATTCGATGCTATTTCAAAACGAAACACTTAAATATTATCTAACAAAGAAAGATCAGCTGCCATTCTTTAATAATAGATATTTCCACTTTCTGTCACGTTATTTCACATTTTTTTTTGTTTTGTATCACAGTCCTACTAGGTATACTCACGTACCTGTGGTGTAGGGGCTGACAGTAGATAAGTATGGTTGTTACTTAATAAGGAGTACAATTATTACAGTGTTAAAAATATTACAAAAAATGTTATTTTATTAAAGTCTTCTTATAGTCTATAAAAGGACATCGAATTAAAATCTATCGAAAATTACCAAATAAACTGAAAAGATTTCATCAGATATTGATGTTTTATGTTATCTATGATTAAGAGAAGTATCTTTATAAAAGTAGAAAAGTAAATTGTTTTAAAACTATATTATCCTTTCCTTCAAGGTCCATGGTCGCTCGAGTTCTGCTAATTGGCAGAATCACCAGTAACAAGACGACAACAGTAAGTTCATACTTCTTCATTCTGTAGAGTAGACTATTATAGAAAATTGTAGTAACTTACGAAAAAAAAAATATTACTTAATTTAGCTATGTACAGAAGGAGTTCAGAAACACCGGCTTTAAATAAAATATTAACATTTTAAATATCTTAACATTTCAAAGGAGACATAAATGGGTTTGTGAGTAAAGCGAACTGTAGAAAGTTTTGCGGAGCTTCGTAACATGAGAACATGAAAAGATATCCTGGATTTTATGTTTCCATTTAGATGCTGAGGAGAAATGAATGGTTCTTTTATCTTTGCTGTACTTTCTCTTTCTCCAACGCCCCTTGTGCAAAGATGACCTTTCTGTACAACAATAAAACGACCCGATTAGATCTTTTTAGATATTATATCATTTTTTCTCTTTGAGCTGAAGATGGTTTAGCCGTCGAGGTTACTTCCCATATTTTTGATTACTAGTTGGTATAATGGATGTTGGAATGTTGCCAAATGTAACCAGAAAAGTAAATTAAATATAACTAAAGGTAGAACCAACTTCTTTGGCCCAACGATTTCTGTATTTCTCCCCCCTCCCTCTAAAGGTCTTTTAATACACTTCTAACAAGATATTTCACCATCAATAGGAGTACCGTAGAAGAAAACTTCAACGACAGCGAGAAAAATCAAATAGCATTCTGTCACTCAACAACGACTAAGATGATCCATTGGTTAAATCGTAGTAGCATACAGTAACACTTTGAAAAAGATTTCGATATCTTTTAAGATTCGGATGATAATTTGAAATTACTTTCATTGTTTGAATGATTTTATTTCAATTAGTTATTTCTGCAAATGATAAAGTTGCTGTTTGAAAGTTGATATAATTACCATTTAAACTTTTCAGAAATTTCAATTACTCTTTAAGTTATTATTCAATTCAATTCCATTATTACATTCAGAGAGACTTGAGTACTATTAAGGTCATCACGATATTTGCTTGTGGAAAATTATAATAATTACGGATTTTTTAATAATTAATAGATTTAAAAGGAATACACACATTTATTGGTAATCATTCCCTGTAATATTTATTCGATGGCATGTTCTTTATAAAACCACTAACGTTACAAATATTAGAGAGGAAGATTCTAATTTTAATAAAGATGTCGGGATTAAATAAGAAAAAGAGAGAAACAAGATCCCATAATAGCGTCGATTAGATTCGAGGAAAATGAACTACGAGAAATGAATTATTTTATTATAGTATTATTCCAGTAATTACATAATGCTCATCTACTGTAGTGCTTTCTGTTTAGATAATCTCGACAAAGAGAACACGGAATTAATTGAATTCTAACAAATGTGTATTTTTATTATCTGATTTTTTTTTTTCTCTCTTGGATGCAGTTTACTCCCGAGGTGGTACTGTGTAACGATGATAAGGGTTAATGTCATTATAAACTGGAACGTTTCCCCAATTGCAGTCGTTAGTTATTTAGCTTAGAGAGAATCCCTTGAAATTATCCAGACCACAATTGGATGTCATTGATCATTTAAAGGTTGCAGCGCGTATTTAACTGGATAGGCTTAACTTTCGATTTCATTTCTCTGCAGCAGAGGAGTCAAATGTAATTATAGATTTGGACGAGCGCTCAATCAATTTGTTAAACTATAAATATAATTTTATTGGAGGCTTGCAACACCAACGCTGGAAATAAGCGCGAAAGTCTGTTTCGTATCTCATTAAACACGAACTGTTAATGAGATCTTATTTGAAAGTTAAAGTCTGTATCGTCAATGAAAAACAATATCAAAAATTCTTTAATTTAGATCCAGAAATTAGTAACATTGAGCACACATGAACACACTAAAATATTTAAAAACAGTGTTGTTCTTATATTCACTCAGAAAAAATCCACATGAATTATTTTCCAGTTGAACTCGTACGCATATATAGGATTAAAAAGTAACGAATTCCAAGGACGTAATGGAAGACTAATGGATTACTGTCAGCTTCGAACGACTGTCATCACTGCATACATTATTGTTGAATGAAGTGGGTGAACAGTTATCTGAATTTCTGGAACGATGAAAGGTTTTTGATGAAATGTTGCTCGTCAGACATTGGAGGAGATTTTCGTTTATAATTGTACTCTAAAAAATTAAGATTTGTTTTGCATTTTATCTCAAAGCATCTCTCTGAATATAAAAATGGTAGCAACTCAGTCTATTGCAGCAATTCTGCATTAACTGCAGCACGTTCCATTAAAGATTATTTTTTACAGCGCGCTCTATATATATATGAAGGAGAGCGTTTGTTTATGAAACTAGAATGGTTGCATCGTTGGTTTGATTTTTCTTTGCTGTCTTCAGCAACCAAATGTTTCTGGTAGGTCCAGTTTATTCAGTATTTGTTTTCGGAGTCATTGGCAGAAGCAGACTATATAAAAGTTATTTTTATCAGTTAATTCATGTTTATTTGCTTTCTGTAGTATATATTCCACAGAATATATTCTCGTTATTTCCATGAATTTCCATATATTCAGATGATTTTGTCTTTTCCTAGTTTGGAATAAATAGCGAATTTTAATTCATTTCTCCAACTAGTTTTAAGTTAGTCCTGGATTAAGTTCAGTTGAATCCAATTGACTTGAGTTTATATTAATACTGTTGTATAATACTGTTATATTAATACTGTGAGAAACCGGCCGTGAGAGTTAGCGTATTGCTTGTAAGTTAATGTCCAATTATAGGCTTATAGGTTTATGTAGCCCTTGGGGTTGTAGCCCTTGGAGGGCTTGGGTTTATGACCCTTGGAGGTAGGCGTTTCCTGACAACGGGACTAAAATTGAGGTTCCCCGCCTTTAACCCCTGCTAAAGAAGGCCGGGAACTATTTCTTCAAAGGGCTGGGTGGACCCTACGACCCGTCTGGAGGAGAATTATCAACTCTTGTTTGACATGTGGCGTTATCGTGAAGAATGAAGGCATTGGACAGCAGTTCCCAAACGCTGGCAACGTAGGCTGGACAATCTTGGAGATTACTGTGAGGGGTGCTACCAATGTGTATTTTATAATTCCTGTTCCTTTTTCTTCCTTGGCTACACTGCATTGCCTTCTTAAACGATGATTTCCAAATACGTACTCTCCACTTGCTTCCATGACGTTCCTTCACTGACCACGTTAGTGGTGCCAATCAGAAGCACATCCAACAAACTTTCAAATGTGTATTCTGGAATTGCAGTGGTGCCCGATGTTTGGCAGATAAAAAATAGTGGCCATCACTTCCATAATGACCCACGTATACATTTTTTCCATTTGTATATATTAAATTTCCTTTTCGGTACTGTTAATTTTTTTTATTAATTCATGTTCATTCCTTTTTAATAATAATAATACTAAACAATTATATTTTTTTTAACAAATTTTTTAGAATAAAGATTCCAAAGTCTTTTTTTTTAGTACGCTTTTAATGCATAGATTTTTTGCAGTTTGCTTACTTATTGTTAGTATCTTTATTTTTTTATTAAACATTGAAAAAATCTTTAGTTTTAGTAAAATTTTTAGTAAAAAAAATAAAGATTTAGTTTTTTTTTTTTAAAAAAAAAAGTTGTTAACACTACCATCTGTCCATGATGCCTATCCACTTATCCAGAGTAAGACAGATTTTTCTCATTATTTATCTGTGTAGTTTATCTTATGAGCAGTTTTTAAATTTCAACCCTGAAAAAGAAAGACGTATTCAATATTAAATGCTTAGGAAAATAAAAGTACCTGAATTTGATGGAACTTTTATAGCAATACTTTAAAGTCTAAATGTGCCAACGATCGCTTAACTTCTCCTTGAAGTAAAAAGGTTAGTTTTAAAGACGAGGATTCAATCGTGGGATGTTTGTAACTGCAATCCACTATTCCACATGCTTTTGAACATTATTAAAAGATTGAATCTTATTTTCCACAGAACTGTATTATTTCATAAATGGATATTTCCATTGTATTATCGCTTTGTGTTTTCAGTTTGCAGCTTGACAGAGAGGAACTTTCTTCACTTCTAATCTATTGATTATTCATTCATTTTCTTATTAACATTTAGGAGTTTCTATCCTAATCACAAGAGTGACCTTCACTTGGTTGTCCGTTTCACGTAAAGGTCAGTGCAATCGACACCTTTTCTACTTTTAATCCTTCGAACAAATCCTCTGCAATATTAATCTACGGTGGGTCAGTTAACTATCCTGTTCTTTTTTTCCTTGTGGTATCGATTCCCAGGAATTTTAATGAGACATTCCTTTACACGTAGTGATTAACTGAATGGTTACAACGGAATACTAATCATGAGAAAAGACACTCTCTTAAAGATGGATGGACGCTTTTGTCAAGTCGATGTTATGATAAGAACATGAGGAATCTAACCAGCGAAAGAAACTGATAGAATTAAGAGTTTAACCAGTCAATAATAATTGCCTAACGATTGGATTACTCGTCTAACATGAAATAACCAAAAGAACAAATTTTTATTCTTTCTAATTATCTGATTTCCGTTTTTTTAAATAATAGATACAAAAGAACTTGAGCTTTTTTTTCTTAAATTTAATTCTTCACGAAATTATAACCAAAATCTGTTTAGCTTTTAAAATTTACTTAAAATTGGGCAAAGGTTGCTAAGATTTTTATTTAGGAGATTTAGTTAAAAAAATGGAGATTGTTTAGTAAAGAAAAAACATGAAATTCCCATAATACCCCATTTATACTAAATAGTGAATTCGTATAAATGTATTACATCGTGTTTAATGTCCATTACTTCGATCCTTCGTGTTTTTCATTCTTTATAATTCTTTGTTTAATTTGAAATTTTATTATTTACGATGTTCTTTGACAATGGATACTTCTAGTTCCAAAACACTTAAGAAGTTTTGCATTATATTAATATTAAAAGACTAAAAGACTCAGTTTAAATATGGGTGTCTTCTAATATCTGAAATATCTTTATGAATTTCGATAAAAAACAAAACAAAAAAACAATCCCTGGTTGGCAGAGACTGGTTTCGAGTTCCTACTCGAATTGAGATTTCCAATTCCATATTTATAGTGTCCTTCATGACTCAGGTATTTACTCGATTCGCGAAAAAAGAAAACGGATTTCTTACATTAGATCATAGCCTTGAATTTCATTGCTTTATAGAAATCAAGTGGCTTCTCAGACCTGTAATCAAAGCTTAAAGCTGAGTCCCTGCACAAAAACTTTGCAATACTATTGGGTTACAAGACATTTCATTAGTGTTATTATTAACCAATCGATTACGCAAGAGATATCTGGTGTAACACGAGTCCAGTCTGCAAACGATGGATCATCTTTAAAAGCCCACGGTAGCATAAAGTGAGGGCGAGAGAGAGAGAGCTAAAGCAATATATCATTGCAAACTGACAGAGAAAGAGAATTAACAGCCTAAACATACATCGAGTATAATTTCCCACTCCACCATTAGTCATAGAGGAAAAACTTAAAGCTAGCTATGTTCAGCAATCCATTTACAAACGGTAAAAATAACCATTCGAATGTATTTTCAAGTCCTTTCATCACATTCCAAATAATATACGTAAAACACAGCGTATTTACAAAATAGTTGACTGCTTTAGAACAACACAGTAATGAAACTGCTTGCAAATCATAATTCTTAAAGATTTTGTTAAAGACGGGTCTGATATTGATAAAACTCATTAATAAATAGAGAAAAAAGAAAAGGATAAAGAGAATAAATACAGAAACAATTTATACTAAATTGTGAATTCGTATAAATGTATTACATCGTTTTTAATTTCGATTACTTCGATCAAGTGAAGACTTGATAATACCGTCTCTCGACGGAGAAACTAGTCGGAATATTGTAAAATTAATTTTTGCATAAATCATTTTGCATAACTATTCAGGTGTAACTTACGGCTTTATTAATGACTTCAATGAATTTCAGTACATGTAAAATATTTAAAAAAAAAAGTAACAATATGTATTTACGAAGATCTCCATTTGTAAGTAATTTCGTCTTTAGAGAATGACATTTGACGAAGGATAGCTCGTCCTTAACTTATTATGTAAGGCTAAATGATCTGTGTTAAAATTAGGAGCAAGAGTAAAGTATAAATAACTGTTCGTTCGCTTTAATGTATTGCTTGTTTTAAATCTGATAAAGAGCTAGGTCTTAACTTGAAGACCAGTCTAGTAAACTTCAGAATTTACCCGTCATAAAGTTCAAATCAAGTGCCTTGCACTCGCATTTGATTAGCTATTCTTTGCTTTTCTTATTCTGCTGGCGTTCGTTATATCTCGTTGGGAACCTGTTTCTCCATCATTCTGCCTTTCTTTCCTTCATCACTACGACTCAATTTTCCTTCCCTTCAGGGTTTTCTTCGAAGCAAAGTGTGTCAGGAATCAGTCGATTCTCCTTTTTTTTAATTTTGCTGTCAATGAATGGGAAGGATAATATGGCTAAGGATAGAAGATGACGAATAGGTAGAGACATTGAAATGGGTTTGGTTTTGTATCTTAGGAAGATAAAATCTTAATCTGAGAAGAGATGGATTAAAGAATTGCTTTAATTACATGAAAATGTCACGTTGACAGATTCTCGGTATTTAGGTTCATCTGGGTTTAACCAAACTCTCATTTCCATATTTCTCATTCAATTAAATTCAGGATTTTAATATCTGGAGTAAATGAGTTATATCAGCGAAGAGAGAGAGAGAGAAAAAGATAGGCCTAAATGAAATTTTTATCTATTTAGAATCTCATATTTCTTTTTTTTTTCGTCTATTGGTAACATATAACTAAGAGAATACATAGAATATGTAATAAAAGCCTTAGTGGAGAGTTACATTATTAATTCTAAAGCTAAATGAAAAGATGAAACGAAATAATTCACACTGATAATAGCGAAAGGTTTCCTGGCTCTTAGTTGAAAATGTTTGCTTCAACAAAATGTATCGTTTTTCATCATCCTCTCTATAAATGCCATTGAATATATACATTAAGAAACATCGACTGGATTTGAGATTATGTTCTTGAAAATAGATTGGCAAGACCAAAGATGTAAAAAAAGAAAGAAAAAAAAAAGGTTTGAAAAAAGAAAGATGCAAAATCCTTTCTGAAAATTCGCTTGCATTAAATACATTTTATATATTTAATTGGTGTGAGGATATGTTAATTTTAATAATATGACTATTAAAAGGGTGGAATTGAAAAATTAAGTATGGAAAAAAAAACACTTGTTAATTTCTCTCTTTTTTTCGAAACCCTCCAATCTTCATTCCATTTCAATATCTTGTTCCCTTGGTTTTGTATTTATTACTAAACTGAATTACCTTGTTTTTCTTTCCTTTTCATTGCTTATGTCTGTTTTTTTTCTCTCTAATTTCGTCAATGAAGTAAAGATCGAACAAAGTTTTACTGTTGGGAAAAAAATAAAAATAAAAAGAATAAAGAGAGAAAGAAAATAATAAGATTAATCGTAGAAATGTAAGATAGCATCTTCTAATCACGAGACTCTGTTTTGTGACCCTAGAGGTCCTTCCTGTGGGATTCTTAATGGATGAATCCGGACTAGAAGTAAGCTTAATTTAGGACTTCTTCGTTTTCTGTTTTCTTTCATTTTAATAATTTGATCAATTCAGTGATACCATTGTTGTCTGTGGTTCATTAGGCAAATAACAACGAGCTTTATAATAAAAGAAACAAACAAACAAATTATTGCTCTTGGCAACACATCAAAATGTTTATTCTTTATCCTAAATCTTTCATCTTATTCCACTTTTGAAATTAACGAACAAACTTGATATTCAATTGCACGAGCTAAAGAAGAAAAAAATAAAATGAAACATAATTCTAAGGTTTATGTCTTGAATCTAAATTAATAACTTACAAATGTATTATTGAGTAGTTGGAGGATTTGAACTTCTCTGTATATTTGATTTATGACTTTTCTTCATTTATTATCTAATATCCTTTGGCAAAGGTGTCAAATACCTGAGGAGAGGCAAATAGTTGCTCAACTCCTTCCATTCGTTCCACTTCTATCGGAAGAAAATGATTAGAAAAGGAAGTTGAAGGGAGGTCGCTAAGAGAAGAAGAAAAAAAATAAAGTCAGCGTCGATTATTTATGAAAAAAAGAAAAAGAAGAAAGACAAGACCATTGATTATGATTTTCTTAATAGTATTCAATTACTTCAGTTGATTTGGAAAATGGATTAAATGGAAGGTTTGAAACGAAAATTAATTTCAGGTGACATTTTAAAATTTTCTGATCCATAGCTAAAATTTATTTTCAGCTTATTTCTAGTTTTAAGTACCTGGAAACTTTATTGCATGGTTTTATTAATCTCTTTTTTTTTAAATCAAATAAATCACTTTTTTAATTAAGTATCCAGAAATCCAGTTGAAAGAAATGTGAAAGGAAAAAAAGAAGACATTTCTGTCCATTCTACTGCGTTGGTGACAGAATATCTTATGGAATGGTAGCGAAAGATTCAACGAAGTTTAGCAAAATAAACCTGATGATGATTTTATTTGGCTGATTACTGTTTATTGAAACGTTAGATGTATTCTGATCTCTCTCTCTCTGTTGTTTGGCAATTGGTCTTGTGTTCCAATGTTTGTACTACAAAAGAGATTGTGCAAATCAACGCATTTATGAAAAATAAAAGAAAGATATTTCGTTAATGTTATGAACGATCACTTTAACTGTCACTGATATAACAGAGGACTCTTAGCAAGGATTTTGTAATTTATCTTGTATCTCGTTCTCACAAACACACATAGATTCACATAAAAAAAACCTAAGATCAGGAACGAAAGGAGGAATGTTCTGGAATCTCCCTTCGAACAATGTTATTGAGCATTAATTGTATTTTAGTGTTTAGGCATCACATTTGCAGAAAAATATCTTGCCTACTTGTTTTCTCCATCTGTTCCTAGTAAAATTGCAAATATCCGAATAAAAGAAGCAGCATACAGGAAGAATTCGTAAGTAACAGTCACAGTGTAATTTGAAGAAACAATGCCTTCATGACCTTAAAGTAAATCTGTGTCTTCAATTATGGCATTCACTGCATCCGATTCTCTTTAGCTTGTGAAGGTAACATTGTGTTTCACCTTCTGCGGTAATCCCAGAATAAATGAGCCACGTTCCCTTGCGCTGTATCTCAGATCCATTTGTGTAACCTCTATTTGAGTTGAAGTTAGTAGCTTAGAAACCAACTGAGCCTGATCTTTCTTACAAGAAGTTCAACGTTTTACGGAACGATGTTCCTTGTTAGGTTAAGTAGGGTTTTGTGAAAGATCATCCATTTGTTGTTTTCGACAGATAACCGTCCTCGATAACTTTAAAAGGAAAACTCAATGTAAAGATCACTGCCATTACATGTTTCTACCGAACTACTATTCCAAAATTAAACCATTGTTGTAATATTACACACATTTTATCTGATATTTAAATCAATTTGTTTTACCAAATAAAAATCTCTTTTCTATGATTTTTTTTTTTTTCATCAACCTTAATCCTTTTTTATTTCTTTTAGAACAGTTTTAATCTTTTAAAACAAAATGCAATACTTTGGAACTCAGCTTTGAATTTATATTCCTTTCTATTGTTAGGAGGCTTATTGATTTCTTTTTTTGCATTATGAATCTGTTTGCGTGACAGCCCTCACGCAAACAAAGGTCTATACCAAAGCACGATGAGCCTTATATTATGGGCACCTTGCATAATGCTCATTCTTGACAATTTCATTTTTTGTGACTAATTGAGTTGACTGTAATTGAGTTATTTCCATATTTACCTCCCCTACAATCAAAATATATTACTGAGGAAGTTTCTGATCTGTTTGTGTGCTTTTGTATATATTTTACCATATTATTACGTTAAATTCTCATGATGGTTCCTGACATCCAACGAACTAAACATAGTCATTACGGGATGATATTTTAAAGCAACATATGTGGACTGTGCTTTAAAACTACATTATTTATAACGAAATTAACTTTCTTAATTTTAAGGATCTCAATTAAATAGGCACCTTTTGTTTTAACCATTTCATTTTAATGCAGATTTAACTGAGTATAATTTGGTACTGGGATGTTTATAAAAAGTTCAACCACTCCGATAGAGATCTAAGCAGATCTGGTTAACCCTAAAGTTCGTGAAAGTTGATAAAAAAATTTTAATGATTCATCCACGCAGATAAATTGATGACATTCAAAAGACTAAGTTTATCTACATTGTTTTTGAAATAACAGAACAGAAGAATAACTGACGACTTTAGATTGAATTTGAAGCATAGCAAAAGGGTGACCAAAATTATTTTGCTTTACATTTTCCAAATTACAGTGGAGTTATTTAACAATTAATTTTGTAGACTACATGATCTAATTTAATAAAGTAATCGTGGACAAGAAATGCTAATAGTAGATAGAGATTTGACCACTTCATTGACGCTGAATATGAAAATAGACGTCTTTTACAAGAACTAGAGACTATTATAAATATTTAACAGCAAAATACACAGTTTTCATCCCTGCAGTTTTAGCCTAAGTTCTTTGAAAAGTGAGGTTCATGAAATCAGTCAGTCTGTGTGTATATTCTTGTGTATATTAAAAAGTTACAAATGTACTGTTATGATATAGTCCATTTAGCTTTTTTATAAAAAATATAATATATTAACATAACACAAAGTGATTTATAGCATATAATTTTATTTTCTTACAAATTAACATAAGAAAATAAGGCTTTAATATGGAAAGTACGTTAACAAAGTACGTTCTGTACTTGATTAAACACTAATGTTACGACAGAAAGTAATGTAAAAAAGAAAACAAAAGATCTGTTTATCAAACAATACTATCTTCGATCTCATGTATTGAGTTTTTACGGATTAACCCAAGATAAAGTGATTCCATTTCATTTAGCAGTAACAGAATGCGGGTTTGTTGAATTTTGATTTCCGGAGTCTGTAACGTTTAATTTTCTTTCTGAAATCGAACGAGAAAGTTTTTAGAAAGAGAAAGATAAAAAGAGAGAAGGGGAAAAAAATCTTTGAAACTTTTAATGATTTACTTCTTCCCTGGAAAGTAAATTAACTCTGACTATAAATTAAAGTTTTATAAGTGCAGATGAAAAATAGTTTCCGATTCTTTGCCAAAAGCACTCGAGGGAAAGCTATAATTTACTGGAACAATCCAGAGATTACTTGGTTCTATATTTGGACTAATTCTACAAAGCCTTCTTAAGGGTAAGAATAAAAAAAATCCCAACAGGTTTTTAATCTTCGTCATCAGTACATTACCATCTACAGCCCGGCCTCAGGATGTCGCGTGTTTTTCAGACCAAAATTACCTCGTTAATAAATGTTTGGTTTAGCTTCAAGACAAATTCATGTATCTAGAGGAAAATGTTTTAAAAAAATAACACACATTTTCGCCCGCTCGTCTGTATTTAGGCTATCTCAAAAATTACATATTCTAAGCTGCTGATATTTTAGAACTGGTTTTAGATTATTTAAAAGAAGATTTCTATTGATTTTAGTAAATATCTTAAGTAATAGATTAGATCCCGGTTAGGGCTTGGATGCTTCTTTCTTCTGTGTTTGTTTCTTTTCCTTTTTAAAGAAACAAACTGACTGTCACCTATAGCCATTCAAAGACAGCAGTCTTTGCCCCAACATAGAAGGCAATTTCTATGATTTTGTGCATAAATTACAGTATGGTATAATAATAACAAAAAAAAAACCCAGTAGATTAGGAGCTACAGGCCAAAAAAAACCCACAAAAAACCACCAGGCTAAATCGCAGATATTTAGTATACTGTTGATTTACAAAGCTGAAAAATAGATAAAATGATAATGAATAGAAGCTTTCTGTTGATTTTAGTAGAAATTGAGCCAATAGAGGGTCAATAAATCAATGTTCTTAAAGCTTAACTAACACTGTAAACATTATTAACTAGAGTTTATTTAAACTGATAAGAAAGGTTTCAAAAGGAAGCTAAAAATGTATTATTAGTTTAGACCCTCTCTACATTGTATAACAAGTGTTTGAATTTAACTTTGAAGGTTTGCGAATGTTGGAATTTTATAACTATACTTTTCTTTCTTCTTTTTTCTTCTAAGTTGTAATGTGAGTGGATGTAAGCTGTTGTTAACATTATGATCCAGCGGGAAATTGGTTATTCACACCAACACAACCAAACCATATATGTATTATTTATGTAAGCATACAAGATTTTAGGTGATGTTAAGAGTAATTGAAACTTTTCGGCTACAGTTCACAATCATTATTATAAAAATATATTAAATTAAAGAAAGAGGTTGTAAATTTTGCAGATTCGCTTATAGATAAGTAGTTGAGTTATTTGAATTAGTAACTCTTTGATTACTCGACTGGATTGCTCGATTATCACAAATAACAAACAATAATCTGTCAATAGAAACAGTTAATGATCTTATTCACTTTTATATATAAAAAAATCTGATACTCCTTTACCCTAAAGAAATAAGGAACAATTAACAACATGTATGATAAACTATACTCAAAGGAAACTTCAATTATAAATTATTATTTTTTTTTTTAGATACTTAACCTATTTCTTCGAGATGTTGAGATCGAGTTATTTCTCTATAAAATAATGTTCATAGAAAACATTGTTAAAAATCAAATAAGCTTTGTTTGGCAATATAGTCAAGAAGTTGGTTAATTGTTCGAAATAGTTCACTCGTAGATGATGTCATTTTATAAAACTGGTTTTGAAGAAGTGAGCTTATTCCAACTTTCTTTAAAAGAAATTAATAATATAAAAATAATTACAGATTTAGTATTATATTTTATTACTAAGAGCAAAGCTGTTTTAACGATACTTAATTGTTATTATTACCAAATAAAATAATAAATAAACAAACAAACAAACAAAAAAACCCGATTAATGTGATATTGTTGTAGGTGATGGTTACAGACATTCATACATCCTTTTGGGAAATTTTAAAAACAAAAAACAAATGTCATCGTGACTCGAAGTGGAAAAGGTTCACGTATAATGGCGATAGTTTTCCTTAAATTATGGCAACATTTTCACTTTATTTATTAAGTGTAGGTTGGTTACTCCTACGGAGGACAGACGTCACGATCGCCTCGTTCGGTGTTTTTCTTTTTTCTTGTTGTTTTCTCGCAATGGCATTATTAATTATCAAATGGGAAGTGAAGGGAATCCTGGAGGCAACGAAATGGATAAAGTTGCGTGTAACAGCAGTGAAAGGTAGCCATGTGTTGTGGAAAATTGCCGGAGCAGGAAGCCTGAAAGATAATATCCCATTTCGATGAAGCAGCAACGTGTGCTGGGCAAACCTGTAATTACCCTGATCTAGCGGCCTTGTGACGAGTTTAGCGCCCTCTGCGGCCGGTAAAAGCCCTCGGTCACCTGACCCGGAGCCTGGGTGGGAAAACTGCACCAGAATAACCACACCCCAGCATTGGTATTAGCCGCTCGTCTACGACGCTTCATTGCCATTATATACGACGTTTGAATATATTTTTTTTAATTTCGCTTCGGTTGTAAAAAAAAAAAAACGGCTGTAAAGTACCGCAGCGTACATCTTCACGTCCAATTACTAAAGCGTTTTCTTTGAGGATTCAATCTCCTATTTACAGACTGTCGTTACAATTAACTTGGAGGTGTTTTGTGTTTTGCAAAGAGCTCTTTTAAGAAAACGAGAAAGTTTTCTATTAATTATCTGTTCTGTTTAATTAGAGGAATAACTAATTACATGTTGCGCATATCAAACGATCTTTAAACGGGAACCGGTCTGTGGATGAACAAGGTGAATACAAAATGAGGTGTCCCACTAAACACGAAGTTTATTTGTTTAATACCCTTGAGATTCCTACAATTATCTAATTAAATGTTCATATTATTGATTTGGTTTATTTCAGCCTTCAAAGAGTTGTATTTCGCTATTTGCATTTTTCTCATCGCACCTCATAAATTATACATTAAAATTCGGCAAAATAAGTTTAAAATATTCTCTTTGAACGATAACATCTCCATTAAAATCATAAAAGTGATATTTTCTATCATTAAGATAATATCATCGTTCGAATACAGGTGTGAATACATTAATGAAGGAATTCATTAGGCTTGAATATAAATTGCTTTGTTTTAAATATTCTTTGAATTAAACTTTAATATTCAGAGGTTTGCAAATTTTAATACATTTCGTAAGTCTATAAATAACATCAAAAAGTAATGTCTTCACTGCAGCGAATCAATGGCAACTTTTCTAAACTTAATTACGATTAATTGAATGAAGGGACTAAATATTCAAAATAAGTATTTGTGGATGGGTTTCAATAGGACCTTTTATAACTATTCCAATTCACTCATTTTCATTGGATATTATTCGTATTATATAAAAACCTTTACTGAGTTTCCGTTTTATTATTGTACTGCATCAAAAAAAAAAGAAAAAAATTCCCCAGTTTAAGAAAAGTAGGCTTTAAGTACTTTCAGGAAGTTTTTGTTGTATTTCGATTTAATGAATGATACAATGGTAACACACAAAGCTCTTTGATAAGCATAAACGTTTTATTATTTTGATTAACATAATATGAATAAAGTTCAGGAATATTTTTAGAGAAATCTGGAGCTCAGGTGTTTGTTTGTTTGTTTGTTTGTTTTTAATTCCAATTAGAGCTTCTTTTTAATCTTTTGTTCTTTTTTAAGGTGAGATGGGGAAGCATAGAAATGGTCATCAATAAAAATAGGAAATCGGTTGCTTACATCTTTACAGAGTCGTCTTCTACAACTATTTGTTTCATCAATTGGTAGCCGCTCTGGAGTTTTATGGCGTTTCTTTTTTTTGTGTCATCTTATTAGAACTTAATATTGTTCTAGAGTTTACAGTCTGATCCATAAACGTCCAGTTTAATTGTGATAACATTTACTGATTTTTGGTCATTTGAAAGATATTGAATAAGTTCCAATTTATTTAAGTTAAATTTTTCGTGCGCACTTACCTCCTCTTATCTTATCTAAAAGCGAAGAAGATGAATGGATAATCAAAGGAATATGCATTGTATTGTTGCCAGTTAGAATGGACTGAGAAGGATTTTCTTTTTCCTTTCGCATCAGGAAGCAAAAATAACGTATATCAGATATATTTATAATTTGTTCCATTCTTTCAAAGCCCGGTGCACAGAGCGATATAACTTCTTTTGGTCTTTTCCAAATATTTCCATAGTTCTTTTTTACAATTCTCCTAGAAAAAAACAAAAACAACAACAACATTCTTAGAACTTCAAAGCTTGATGCTTTCATTTGTTCTTCTCGAGTTGAAAAAAGAAAAATGGACTTGAAGAAAGTTGTATCTTTCCTCAAAAAAAAAAAAAAAAATAAATGAATTGCCTTGATTCCTATCGTTTCTTCATTTTTATGAAGCTGAGAAAAAAAAATGCAATGAAGAGCAGTAATTTGTTGCTTCATGTTCTTAAGACAAATAACTCAGGAGATAAAACGATCTGGGGTTTTTTTTTTAACTTCCTGATTTGAGAATCTATTTGTTTTTTCCTCGCTCTTAAAATTGTTTTTAATTCTGCCGCAACGAATTTATGAATTAGATTCTTGCTGTTAGATTAGTATTTTTCTCCCTTTATGCAAATTTTTAAATGTAACTGGTTTGCGTTCGACTTTTTAACCATCAAATTCCTCTTAATTAGATAATTATAGTGATAATAACGTGAAAATTTTTAATTTGTCAAGTATATTTGTTTAAGACAGTGATTCTTAACTTTTATTACTGACACAACCTTTTTTAGCCGTCAAAACATGTTTTCACATTCTTGCCAAAAATCACAAATGAATCAGAGCTATAAAGCTAAGATACATCAAGTATAGATTGAAAAGACAGCACAACGTATGGTTTTTTTTATTTTTCCCTGTAACATTCCTTTCCATCGTTTAGATTTAGACCTACGTGCGCAATCGTTAAAAATAAATAATATTAATAGGCCGTGCTGGCGTGGCCGTGGGGTTTAGCCGGCGGGCTGCCGTTGTGGCCGATGCGCCAGTACCCGGGTTCGAATCCCGGTGGTGGCATGGCTGTTTCTTTCTTCTTCTGTGTTTCGTCCGTTTCCCACCTGGGACTTACTATCTCAGGGTTATCCTGGACGGGATATAATTCTCGTCCCCCCTTTCTTGAATTTCACTAGCTTCGCCCTGACGTTGTCAGGTTGAGCTAGTTACGTGGTCCCTAGTTGGCCAAATTCGATAAAAGGAAAGGAAATAATATTAATAAATATTTACGGAAAGTAAATATGCTCTAAAAAAAAGTAGAATGAATTGCACTTTTACAAAGGAAATCTCGCGCCAAATGCTAAGAATAACTGGCTTATAATTAATGGTATCATTATTCTTTTTTATCTTTTTTTTTAACATGGGTGTGGTATATGCTCTCCAATGTAGAGATTGTCAGGGGGTCTACATTGGGAGCACAGGCCGCACATTAAAAGAACGGGTAGAAGAACATGTGCGGGCTTACCGTAACAATCATGAAAAAACATCAGAATGGGCAGCCCACTGCATTCATAATGGTCACAACTCTGATCCTGTAGTACACATCATTTACAAAATTCAAGATGAATACAAAAGATATACTTTAGAATATTGCTTAATAAATTGTTGCGTTTGCTTTAACAGAGATAAGTCACAAAAAGTTAACAACATGTCTTTAAGTATTTTCAGGAAATCTCTAATAAAAAATAAAAGGTTATGTAAAATTTTAAAATTCAATTAATTTTTATAAACCCTTGGTAATAACAATTTTTCAATGTTTTTACTGTTTTCATGAAAATAGTATACTTTGAATCTTTCATTGTTTTTTCTTAATTTATGACTATAGTATTATTAGATGTATTACTACATTATTCCATGACAATAGTATCATTGGATGTATTCATTGGATGTATTACCATATTATTTAATGTTTTGTAAGGTTAGAGTAGGCTAATTCTCTTCCCGTTGATCGTTATTTTATTTTTTATTTTATCTCTTATTTTGTTTTTACCCTGAAGAAGTCTTTGAGAATATATAAGACGAAATATTGGATCTGTGAAGAAGTATTTATGGTTAGTTTAATAAAGAAGTTTGCGATACTATTATTAATGCTTCACGTAGGAGAAAATCGCGATACTTTTAAGATCCGAGGGTCAGAGTGGCCAAGGCAGGTCGGATTTTTTTTTTCTTACAAATAAAAAAAGGTGAAGTGGATAAATTACTATTATTTTTTATGGGATTATTTTTATTGAATAGGTCCCTGTGATTGTAGCTATTGCGTTAATAGCAATGAGTTCTAATAAGAGCTCATAAAGCCTGATACTGGAGAGACCGTTAATCTAAAGTGAGACGGCTACCGGATTGCATAGGTGAATTTTATGTTTGTTCAATTAGAACCAATCGGAGAAACTATTCAATAGCAGAAAGCAGTTTACTTTAGTTGCCAAAAACTAAATAAGCCAAAAGACTTTTATTATGATACAAAGAATTCATGAGCTGACTTTAAGCTTTGGTTTGAAGTGAATTAAATGGTTATTTAAAAAAAAAAATCTTAAACAATAATTAAATTAATAATGCCCTCATTCATTACGTCTTTTATTTAAGCTGAATTCATATGCATTCTTTGTTTATTTTTTTAGAGTGAATATATTAGCTTTGGTTCTTAGAGGTTCCCATTACTCCCATTGTTAGATTGAAAATGCTTATTATCTTGGGACTGAAATTTATTTATTTATTTATTTATTTATTTATTTATTTATTTATTTATTTATTTTTGTATGGTGTGTCGAACTGACCTACTGACCTCAACTTCATCTCAATGATCGAATCGTTGGAGCCTGCACCTCCAGTTCCTGAAAGAGCGCGCATGGCCTGTTAAAAGAGATCATTTAAATTTTTAACTTTTTTATACTGCTTGAAGATTTTAATGTTGCAGTGTAAAAAGCTCAACACTTTTTTCAAAATTATTGGGCTCAATATAAAAGTATTATTTATTTATTTTAATCTTTGTTATTTTATTTAATCTTTGTTATTTTATTTTAATCATTTATTTATTTTAATTTTAAGCGATTTATTTTAATCTTAAGCAACTAGAAAAATATTTAGTGTCTTTTAAATTAAATTTGTCAAATAATGGATAAATATGATCCCTGTAAAACTGAAGCCAATTCAGTTGTACTGAATGTTGTTTTTTGATTCATGTCAGAGCATAGGCTTCCTTTTTTCCGATTATTGCTATGCTGTTGGTGTTCCTTCATCTTATTTGGTCAGTTTCTCATTTTTGGGAACCCAGTAACTAAATCAGGATCACGCCACTAGGAACTGGGACAAAACAAATCTAATTTTGGGTGAAGAGCTTATATTCGGAGTTCTAACCACTACATCCATGGTGAAATTGCGGTGAAGTGATCGAACTTGTAGAGGAATATTATCCAAAGAAGATAAAATTGTGATATTCTCTTCATAGACTTCTCATCATTTCACCTTTAAAGACAGTTCAGCAAAAGTCTTATTAAAAGGATCTTCAGAAAGAAGATTAAAAAACAAATTACCATGGAATCGTGCAGGATTTTCTATAAAGTATTAATATTTTATTGTTTGAAAACTTGTTATTTATTCCTAAGGATTTCCGGGACAATAGCAGATATAAAATTTTGAATATTTCTTCACCTGGGAGAAAATTAGTTATGTGCATAATTTGTTCGGATGTGTGTTGACAGGCTTCGAAATGGCATTCAAGAGTAGAAACATTACACATTTGTTAAGGGAATCAATAAAATGCAGTCGTTTGCTTTCACGCCTTGAGTTATCATCGACGGTAATCTGGGACAGCTGTTTTGTCCTTGTTTGAACTCTTTATCATCGATAGGTAAACCCGGCTGATGAGTCCAAACAAAGACGAAACAGGTGTCCTAGGTTCTCGTCGATTATTGCTTTTCAAGGCATGAAAAATGACTCGTGAATTATATTGATTCCTTTTTTTTCCTTTTTTGAAGGTTTCTATCACCGAAAATAATTTTTTGTTTCGGTCGAATATAAGCGCATCATCTCCTATAATCTCCCTTTTCTTTAACTTCAATGATTAAAAGATTAAAAATGGAATTTAAATGGCAATCGTCGACTAAACACTAGTCTCATGCAGAGAAGCATTTTGAAGTTTCCATTTGCAGAACTAAGAGGAGGGGCCAGAATATTTCAAAATTCCATCTTAATTACGGGGCTTCAAAGGAGAGTTCATTAAAATTGGTGCCTACATATTTTAGGAAGCTGTAGACTTATTTGCAAAGACTTACAAACAAGCGCTTCTCAGCAATGCAATGTACTTATTTACTGGCTTTTATAATTTGTTTGACTTGCGCTTCATTGCTTTTATCTCCCCAAGAAATCTATTGCGTGACTACAGCACTAGCTTTCCGTGATTGCTTGTCTTGTCACATATGACATCATCAGAATGCCTCTATTAGGCTGACACAAATAGGTATAATTCTCTTAAAGGTCATTCTGGAATTGCGAAAATTACACCAACAGTTATTTCAATTTTCTCGCTTAATTGTTTAAGTGAAGGTCGATTTTGAATAAAAACAGTACAACTATATTCATCTGTGCTGCAGAGAGATGAAGAGGTTAACCAAAACAAACATTTTGAGAAATATCCAGGACATACATACATTTCTTCGCTTTTTGACTTTTCCTGTCGCAGCACATTGATAGAAAACTGTCTCTCCTGATTTCTGCGTTGGTTTTCAGAAGCAATATTTCAAATATCATTAGATCCCCAAACCAAAACAGAGTCATAGCTTCAAGGTTTTGTCCATGGTCTACTCAGTGAATCCGTTCATGAAGTTGGAGGATAAAGCGATGGGATTGTGGTCAGTTCTCCAGAACTTACAAGGGAAGGCCCCTATCCCGCACATCGCGATTCATTTATGAATGTGACCTGCCATTGCACAATATACAGGTTATAGGTGCTAACTAGTCATTGGTCAAGCGTGACAGCTAACCAAACATTTGAAATTAAACGTTTTGAAATACAAAACAAGAACTACAATAAATATAAGAATTTCGTTAGTACAGTGGTCTAAGGTGTGCGAATGTAATCTAAAAAAACACAACGTCATCAAAGACAACGCTGATTAAAATAGCAAATGAATAATTAAATGTTTTATAAATATGTATGTCATGCATAGACTTACTATAGCTCCAAAGTAAATTAAAAACATATTATTTATTAACATGTTATTTATTATTTAAATATTTAAAAATGATTACAAATAATAAAATTACAACATGAAAAAAATGTGCAACCTGTGCCTGCAACTGGAATCGAACCTGAGCCAATGGATTATGTTCGCACGCTTAGACCACTGGGTTACTGAGATTCTTATATTTACTATAGTTCGTGTTTTGTATTTATTTTTAATTTCAAATCTTTGGTTAGCTGTCACGCTTGAGCAGTGACCAGCCAGCTTCTATGACAGGTATTTTGTGCGATGACAGGTCACATTCTAAGTACCTGGCAAGTATAAATGAAATCGCAATGTGCCTTCCCTTGTTAGCTAGAAAACTTTGCTTAGTTTTTCCCTTAGCTAGAAAATTTAGAGTTTTGGCCTCGAAATGACTTAAAAACTGATTAAACAAACAAATTTAAATGTATAAAGAAATGTATGCTGTAGTCCATTTCACGAGCCAGATAGCCAAGTAACAGCCGCTTGACTCCAGGCTGCAGACTGGTCCGAGGGTCCACCCAACCCTCTTACAATGGTTCCGAGTTTCTTTCCAGGTTAGTTAAAGGCTACCCGACCTCAACTTAGAACTTTTCAAGATTACTGTCAAGTGAATAAACATGTTTTCTTTCTGGTAAATTACCGTAAGAACTAACTTTAATAGAACCATTAGAAAAACAAGCCAATGAAAAAAAAAAGCAATTGTTGATAGCCATCTAATGATCAGTAGAAATCTAGGATGAATTACAGATGAACTGAATGTGTAAAAACCATTGTTATCGTCTCATTACAGGTTACATTCTCTGTTTATTTCTACCCATCCCTACTCCATCTACAGTTTTTCTAATTTTTTCCTTGGTGAATCGATCATAAAAATCTTTTCTTTTTTTTTTGTTTAAAAAATGATTTTATCTTTTTAAATTTTTTAAGAAAGGTAAAGTTTCCCATTACAATCCAATGTGGTCCTTGGGGTCGCTGGAGATAAGGCTACAGGCGTTCAGTGACCAACGGGACTGAGTTGAGATTGGGTGGTATCCCGACTCCCATGCGCTTTTAACTTCCTGGGAAAGAAGCTTGGTTCCCATTTAACAATGGTCGGGATGAACCTTAGGATCTGTTTGTTTGGGTAAAATCCTCGACCTCCTCTGGGAATTGAAACCGTCTCCTTCATCCCGTTAGACCCCTTACCACTGAACCACCATTTTTTTATACTGTTATAATTAGTATAATAGTATATACAATAGTTTTTATTTTGCTCTCTTGTTCTTGAGGGATCATTCCCATCTGAAGAATATATTTCACTTCCACTCATACGCCTTTTGGGTCTTGCAATGATTGAGTAGTCTTGGCTGATGAGAGCCTAATAAGCTGGAAACAGCTGTCCCAAGATCTCAGCTTTATTCAAAAGGCATTCCATCATCATTTTATTATGAATTGGCTTCTTTTGTTCACCCGTTAGAGGGTTTTTATTATTTATTTATTTATTTATTATTTTCTTTCTTTGTGGTCAAATTCCTTTTGTGGTGAGCGTTTAGCTGCCCAAGGATTTTATTTCCACAATATATTGTTGTTTTTTATTTTATTGCCTTTAGTTCTTGAGGGGTCATTTCCGGTTAGAACTATATTTCTCTTCCCCTCACATGCCTTTTGGGTCTTGCACTGGCTGAGTAGCCTTGACTGATGAGAGCCTAATAAGCTCGAAACAGCTGTCCCAAGGTCTCAGCTTGACTCAAAAGGCATTCCATTATCATTTTATTATAATTTAGCATATTTGGCTTCTTTCCGAATTTTCGTGCAGTGTGTATAGGTTTGAAAATTAAAGGGACAAACAAAATGTTTTTGAAACACTGTAAATTTATCACGACAAATTTTATGCAATAACTGAACATGTTGATTACATTAAAATAATGTATCAAAATCCAAACAAAAACTAACAACACAAGTTTTAAGGAAATGAATATTATTGTAAGATCAATGTTTAGAAAAAGCTAAGACAACATTTAATAGGGACTGTGATTGCCTCTAACAGTTAGACAGGCCTCACAACGTCGATAGATTCTGTGAATAAATTATTGATAAGTCCAATTGAGAAAGAAGCTGATTCTTCGACATGAGTCCTCGTGGGTCTTGGCGAAAACGAAGACATTCTGCTATCCATATTTTTAAGATACTTGGCTGGCCGTTGTGTCCCAACAATGCCCTCACTTTTTGAAATCTATTTTTTTTTAAATCTATTTGGTTGGGCACTGTCGTCCATGAAAACAAATTCCGGAGTTGATTGCACCCTAAAAAAGGCGAACATAGGGTTTCAGGATCTCTTCTTTGTACCGCTGAGCTGTCAGCGATCCAGTCCTAAAGACATGGAGGTCAGTGCGACTTTCTAACACCTCCCACACCAGCAATCTACTAACTCCACACTGTTAGAAGGTTGGATACCGTATTTCAGATTCTTTCCAGGTTCATCTGTAGTCGTAGGAAATCAATCTGTGGCTGAATCGTGACTCATCAGAAGAGAGACCCATAGACCACTGATCTGAAGATGTTGCAACTGTATTATAGATGTTTTCTTCTTTAAGCTTCTATCAGCGGAAACACAGACTGTCTCTAAGTCTTATTGCATAAAGGGATCTCTGATGAAGCCTTGAAATGCGGTAGATTGATTTGATTACGTATGTAAATGCTAATTTAGAAGTTCGTTGCACTATTTGAAAAACTACATTTGTCTTTTAATTTTATACAGTATATATTTGGCAATAGCAACTCGTTTTGTTTTAATCATTAGTATTTCTTTTGTGTCTAGTTTTCTTTTTCAATGGTAATATCATTCTTAGGTTTATCATATTGTTTTGTTTTTAAGAAGTATCTCAAATTTTTCTCAGAAATTTACTGTAAATAAATATTCTTTTTCTAATTAGTAAACGTTGTTCGAAACTTCTGCTTAGTTTTTGGAGCAATGAACGACAGAAGAATGTTTTATTTATTTTTTTTTCTCCCATTCTTCCTTTTTTTCTTCTTCCTCCCGCTTTCTCCACTTGCGTCTCACCCTTTTATTCTCTTCCGGTTTTGTTGCAGTCGCCTGATGGGCGCCACGAGGTGTTTGATTCTCCTTGGCTCCTTCCTACCATGATTCGACATATTTTTGCTCTGTAAGTTTTGCTTTCGAGACGCGAAGCAAGGTTACCAAAGGTCGCCCACGCAATCTCGTTGCTTCGCTACCATTTTCGTAGCCCTGTAGCATTCGTAACGTTGTTACAAACTGTGGATCACTTTGATGCTTATTGTAAAATAAAAGGTTTCAGAATTGAGTTTTAGAATGACTTCAATAATTGTAATAAATTTTTTTATGTTAAATGACCTTGGCTATTGTGGCCATAAACAAGCAATTGAGTTTTATTTCAGTGGTATTTTTTGTTGTTGTTGTTAGTTTGTAATTTAATGGGCATTTGCTTTAAATCAACACAATTTCGACTGGATACAGTGTTGGTGAAGCGTTACTCTATTTTTTCAGAATAAGCTATTACAGTGTCTTAACATCATACGATTTTCCTAAAAACAGTTCAATCTACAGAGAATTCAAAGGCAATTCAAAAGATCTGAGCAAATCTTGATTCTAAAATTAGTAGTGTTTTTGATTTAGATAAAGAATTCCAAATTTAATTCAAATTATTTATTAGGCTCTATTTTTGGACTATATTAATTTTGTAATTTCAGTTTTTATTGTTTCTGAGTAATTTAATTAATTACTTTCTTAATTTTGAGATTAAAATTCATCAATAGATGATTAAATAACAAATCAAACTGTTTACCAAGTGAGATCCTGGAATAGCTGTTTCACACTCTTTGGCGATCATCAGCCAGGAGCAGTCACAACTAAACAACAAGGTCTCAATACTGAGGCTAATAGGAATCATCGTCTGAATCTCAGTAGAGGCACTGGAGGATTATTTTTTTTTTATTTTTTTATTTAAAAAAAAAAAGAGATTACATTCAATTTGGATTAAAAAAATATAGCAATATCTATGCATGAAATACCTTTGCTTTTATCCTTTATAATCAACATAAAACAATTAACATTTATGATCCATTTTAGTTTTCTGTTGTCCATTTTTAGATGACTAACATTGAAATTTGACATTATGTTTTCTAGATTGAATAACTCAAGTAAAACTCAGTTGTTATGGTGATGTAACAGAAGAACCCCATACATCATTATTATTGTTAGTCTCCTAACAGTGGGCCACATAAATCTAAAATCGATCGTAATTGATTTGAAATGATTATTTCCTAAATTCCTAATGATTGTTAATCTTTTAAAAGGATTAATTCTCCATGGTTTTAGTTTAGCCTTTCCTTTCTTTTTTTTTCATATTTTTTTATCCCCATTTTATGTTAATGCTTTTTGTCGTCTATTGTAATCATTTTTTCTTCGTTGGTTTACCAGAGCCATTTCCGCATTATTACTTCCAATTACCTGCCATATCGTGAGCAGAAAATTTATTTTATAGCATTTAGGGTAATTGATTCGGTTAATGGACCATTGCAGTAGACAACTTTTCTTTTTTTTTAATTAGATTGCAGAACTTATTAAGTGAAACTTTCTTTATTACTTTTTTTTTTAATCGAAGAAATTTAATATATTTTAATCGACAGAAACTTTTAAAAAGTTAGTTATTTCCTGAAGTAAAACTGATTTAGAACTAACCAAGGTTAAATGAAAATAAAAGGGATGTTTGGTATCGATTTTTATCGTTGACAGCTAGTTAATGGAAACCATTTGAGATCGTTGTTGACTCTGGTAATAATAAACAAGAGTATTGCATAAAGTTAAAATGATTATATAAGTCATTATTTAAGCGAAGTGCCTCCATCCCTATCCCTACGGTTTTGACATAATGAAAATGTAATGCAAGATTTCAGCAACCACACACTGTCATTTTACCAAGAAACTTATCGTTTATGTCGGGGTTCACAGCGACCGGATCTAAGATGAAACCGTCTTTTAATGTCCAGCCCCTTTTTCTCTCCCCCCCCCCCCCCCCCCCCCCCCTCAATAGGGTATTTTCGATTAACAGATTGTGGGGTCAGTGATATTTTGCAGATATTTAAAAACCGTTGAGGTGGAATTGGGAATGGCGGTGTATCCAGCTATTAATCGCCAACAAACTGTCTTTCAATGCCCTTTTCTAACAAAGGATGAGGTGCAATCCCTATGTCCAAAATATTTATGTAGGAGTTGTTGAAACGCTGGAATCACCCCGAAATGGCACCATTGTATCTTCTAAACGGTGTTTTTGATTTTTATTAATTAAAACTTAAAGCAATTTAAAAAAAAATGAATGCAATATACAGTCGGACCTCTATTTAACGAACCTCTATTTTGCGAATTTCTCTATTCTGCGAACTTTTCTTTGGAACCAAGAACATTTTGCTAATTTCTTCGTAAAATAACCTCCAAATAGCGAAGTGCATTTTCTATTTAACGAACTTATTCGAGAATATAGCTGAGGGAAAAAGAAGAAATTAACGATGATGTGCTGATTGATGATTATCTTTCATTTGATTTTGAAGTTAAGACCTCGGAAACATTAACTGAATCGGATATTTTGAAACAGTATGAAAAATAAAAACAATACAGCAATGAATTGCGATGAAGATAATGATGATGAAAATGGAAATGATCATGATGAAGAAATCAAAAACCTTCGTGTGATAAAATGCTAAAATCATTTGAAACGGAGTACAATTTGAAGAAAATATTGAAGGGGTTTTTGGTGCATTGCAAAGATGCGAGACATAGGCCTACTGTGAGCGAAAACACTTTTTCAAAAAAAAAAAAAAAAAAAAAAAAACTCAAGACAAAATTAACAGACTTTATTAGTAAAATTTAAGTACGCGTATGGTAATATATGCTTTATGTCATTAAAATTATTACTTTTTTAATAAATTTTATTGATTATGTATTTTAAATCTGTTTTATGTAGTTTAAAGTAATTTTTAAAGATGAATCTCTATTTAACGAATTTTCCATATAACGAACTTTTTTTCGGGACTTAGCGACTTCGTTAAATAGAGGTCCGACTGTAGATTTTTAGAATATCATCAACTAATAAGTAGCTTGGCAGCGAAACACATTATATTGATGTAGATTTATCACCAATTCTACTCTTTCTTACTTTAATACCAAATAATTAAACATGGAAAAATGCATATTTGGCCAATTTACAATAACAGGAACTCTTTTTCGTTACAAAGAATTTAATTTTTTATTTCAAGTTCAGAAAATGAATTCACCAAAAAACTTTATAAACACTGACTGACAACTTATTAAAATTTGATAATATTTTCATTGATCAGATAAGCTAGTGGTCGTGTCTAATATTTTATATTAGATGGAGATCAGTGAAATCTTATTACTTAAGCAAAAATAATCAAGTATTTTATTTCTTTTTTGCAATATTTTTTGCTATATAATAGTATATAAGGATTATGTATATAATTTGCTCATTTTATTAAGGGATTCTAATGAAAGTATTTGCATTTTTACACCGAATTTTGTCTAGTAAAATGGCGAAGTCGTTAATGTTTATATTTTCAAGATATTTATTTATTTATTTATTTATTCTACTTTGAAGAGAATGGCTTTTAAAAATAGAACATGACTTAAAATTTCTTCTTTTGGCTTTAAGATCAGTAATTTACACTATCTGACCAGTCTTTATCTACTCTATTAATTTTTTGAGGAGTTTTGAGGACTTAATCTGTAGTTTATACTTTTTTTTTAATTCATTTAATGTTTTCCACCTGTTTGATATCGAGTGGAATCTTCCTGATTTTTCAAACTCAATTTAGTTCATCGTTGATTTTGCTGGAGGCCACTAATTGGAGCGTGAAATGTTATGATCTCGATAACCAGTCCCTTATTAATAGTTTCCGATCGATGTTAGAGTTAATGCTGCAGTAAAATAGAACAAACATGAGCGTGGGGGGCAAACGAAAGAAAGAGCCTTCGAATTCCAGAACGCAATTAGGTTAAGTGGGTAATCCTTTTATTGTGCTTTAAATACATGTAGGAAGTATTCGTTTAATATTGCAACAGTTAATAGAATTTTAATGTTTTAGTGAATTGAGCACAAGACAAACAGTTCTCTAGTGGACTTCAAAACATGAAATTCATATAAGTTAGTTTCGTAAACAGTCAACAACAAATCATTTTGACCAAATGCTAGTACAGCAAGAGTGATATGTTAACACAAGTCGCTTTTCCAAAATGTGTACTTATCTGACTTCATAAGAATGAATGTAATTATTATTACTGTAATTATTAATCAATCTGGTTCTTTAGACATTGGAAAACACTTTTATATTTATTTATTAGGACTTATTAAACAAGGAATTAGATCGATGACGTTAAAAATCACTAATCAACTTCGCATTGGTAACGAATTTATAATATTTGTTAAATTTTACTCAACTTTGTCAATTCGGAGAAATTTCTGACTACTGGAAGTTGGCAAAGGACCTTCATAACCATTATATATCCAGAATCTATGGTACATCAATAAATCTATATCGTAGATCTTTGTGGAGACTTTAAACAATAAAGAAATCAGCAGTAAGATTCCACTCCAACAATGGTGCTCCATTATTATCACAATTAAATGATTAAATGAAGGAAAAACCATTCCACAATAGCAGTTAAATTATTTGAAAAGGCTTTCAGTGATTTCAAGGATTTTGCGAATTAATGTTAGGAGGTGAAGCTATTCAGTGACTGGTTCCACCTAAAATACCTTGAAAAGTTATTTGCAGGAGATATTAAACTCCTTGAGGAAGCTACAGAACTGAGAGGCTTGACTTTGCGTCCTATTCAACTTATTTTTTTTTTATGAGGGTGGAGGTTGAAGAAGGTCTGATCACAATCAGTCGTTGCACTTTAGTAACGGAGCCACGAAAGGAGGAAAGGGGATGAAAGCCAATTAATTCGTGGTAACGCTTTTTTTTTTTCCTTTCTTTTCTTTTCACACCACCTTTTCTTTTCGTTATTTTTATGAACCTCTTACGGACAATCTGCATCCATTAAGATACTGTGACCGACTTCATAAACACCGCATTTAACAGGAAGGAGGTCGCGGATCTCAGGTCAAAGGTGAAATTCCTTATGGTTAATAGTTTGATGATCTTGCCTGATGCTCTTCTTCTAAACTCACAAACCTGTTTTCTTTGTCGTTGGAGACGAGGAATTATGGGAGAACCTTTAACAGCCGAGGTGTCGTTGATATTTAAAGCTCATTGGTAAATTCTGCAGTTGGAAGAAAACGAAAAAGTCTAAACATGATAGTTTTCTCCTACAGAAAGAAGGAACCAATTAGATCATTGGGTTTTAGCAGAATTGTTACTTAATCATGATAATCTAAATAAGCTTTCTTATTAGACAGTAATTCTTTCCAGTTTCTTGTATTTTAATTAATAGATCTTAATTCAAAAACTTACTTAGTTTGCCACTTATTATTCTTATTTACTAGTTATTGACAATATGTTTATTATAAGTAGTAACTTTATAATTATAAGCCCTCACTCTGCAGGAAAGTGAAAAACAATTCAAAGGAATTGTTGTAAAAATCCCTGAATCAGAATGTCAAATTCCGTCATGAAAAATTATTTTATTTAAAATTTAAAGAAACTATTTATCTACGTAAAATTTTAATAAGTGTTAATAGATTTTTTTTTTCAAAATTTGAAATATCTTTTGACGCATTGTTTTCTTTGTACTTTATTATTTAGTTCGTTTCTTAAAACGATCTCTGTCTGTCTGTCTGTAATTCGAGAATGGCTGGTTAACGTCTGATATGGACTTAAGCATTGCTTAATCATTGTAAGCCTCAAAAGAAAAAGATCAGAGCAGTGTCAGGAAGAGACTAAACAAGGATATTTTAAATCCTAAAAAGAACAAATGGCAAAATATTTTTATTGCTTTTTCTAGAAACAATTTCTACGCTTTTTTTATATAATTATTTTTCAATATTCAATGCACTAAAAAATTATTAGTCTATAATCTCAATAAAGATTCAGTAGGTCTCTTCAATGGCAATGAAATGACTGAAGGATTATTTATAGCAGTAATCGATTTTGCATTACAAATGGATTTGCTTTATCTAAACTTTTTTTCACTAATTCATTACAGTTATGATACCGTTGTAAGTCAATCACTTCATCTGCTTTTTTGTTGCAAAATTATTCTTGCCTGAAAATATTATTTACGGTTATTGCTGTATAAACAAATCCTTTTCGAAACGAAACTTGAAATGCCTTCGGTTAGAGAAAGACCATAAAGCTGAGGTGATGCTAAAACTTAACATTGTAGAAAAATCATTTTGAATTAAGTATTGGCAATAAAGTTAAGGCTTGATTAAACAAAAGCTTGACTCCATTTATAACGCTTTTTTTTTGTTACAGCGCTCTACTAGATCGGGACACTTCGGTTCTGTCTCTTCTGCTGTTGAGTAATTTGCGGTTTGTCATTCAATAAAAACATTTCCGACCGTCAGTACTTTACATCAGTCAGTATAAACTACTATTGTCACTCATATTCTGAGCTCCACATCTTATTATAACACTTTATATATATATTTACCTATAAGATATCGTATTTATTGAATACAGAATCAGTTTCAAGGAGAAGAATCTAAATCCAAACACCAACAGATAGACAAGGAGAGATTATTTCTGAATCTCGTAGGCCTGTATGTATTTTAGATTTAGTATCTGGGGTCAACTTTGCGCTTTAGCAAAGTTCTTCCCTTCTCCCCAAGGTGGAACTAGAACAATGAATACAGACAAATTTTGCAGTTGTTTTTAGTTAAGAACTTTCCTGTTCTTAATGTTTCATCACAGAAATTAATTTGAAGGAATTTGCCCTTTCAATATTTTTTATTTTTCAAGTGGCTTATTTACATTTTATTCAAAATATGCTTTTTATATTTTCATTATCGCTCGTTTTTTTATCTGCTGTCTCTCAGCAAATTGAGTCTTTTTTCATATTGATCAATTTAAGAAAAATGGATCCAATTACATTGTTAAAGAAAGAAGAATAAAATGGTCTTCAGTTATTGTCTACACTTGGGTTGCACTACGTTAATAACGACGATTTTAAATCGATTACGGCTTTGTACAGAGGACACTTCACGTAAGAAAATGTAGAAACTATCATTTTAAGACAACAATTACGGAATCTACTGTTGTGGAAGTAAATAAGTTGTAGGGTGAGCGTTAAGTGGCTTACAGACACATCATTTCTCAAACGTGAGTTTTACCTCGTTATTTTGACGCCACTTCCCACATTTGGTGATGTTTCCTGTCGTTTAATAGCGAGAAGACGACAGAAGAAGGTACCGTAGGCGTCGGCGGGCTTTCCACAATAAACAACCCAACGGAACTGGTTTCATAAAGTAGGAATATCTGCTCATCGGAGCGCTTCGTCCTTCAAGTGAAATCCACAAGGACTGGGAAGAAATCGAACCATATGATCACTTACACAGCA
>JAFIDM010013417.1:125550-162774 GCA_023159025.1 Thereuonema tuberculata
CACTTCCTCTACAACTATGATGATTTCGGGTGTGCGAATGAACTTTCGTCGGTTTTTTTTTTGTGTGTGTGTGTTTTTTTTTTTTTTTTCAACCCAAAATTCTATTTTTTTTTTTTTCAACTATTTTGCTAATCTTCTTCCTATCGTTCGTTTGGGCTTCTTCTGCAGACAAATTTCATTTTGAACATAGATTGAACCAGTGTTGGATTGATTTTATCCTTATAGAAATTTTTTTTTTTTTTTTTTTTTTTTTTTGGTTGGAAAGCATTTTACGATTTAGTCTCGGAGCCAACATTCTTGCTACTCCAATCTTCTCTTCTCCGGAAACGAACAACCCGCCCGCGTTTAAGAGGACTTCGTGGACTAAACAAGGAGAATTAACCTTAAATCCCGACCTCCTTAAAAATGACGACAATTTAGGTTAAAATTAAACAATAATTTCCATGATTAAAAAAAATGAATTCATAATAAACTTTGGATATTTTTACTAATTTACTTGAAGATTATTTTTTTTTTTCGGGAATCTCAAAAAAAAAAATAAGCAAACTAAACATCAAACAATATTGATTTTTTTTTTCCGTTTCGTTTCCGTTTAAAAAAAATATCGAAGAATCACTAGTTCCGATAGTTTAGTTGTTTGCTGAAGTAGCTTTCAACGAGTTGAGGTTCTTAGCAAGTCTTTTGTTTGTTTGTCAGTTACAGCTTGTGTTAGATCCCTCTCTTTCATTATTCAATAGAAATGCCATCGAAACAGAAAGCCTCCGGTGCCACGAATCGATCTGTCGAAAGCATTACCATACTCTGATGCTAAAAGCTTCGATAAGTTGGTTTTTGTTGACTTTCTATTATGTTGCTTCTTCGTTTCTTTCATCTCTCTCTCTCTTTCCGACTTATTTTTTTTTAAAGAAATGGAGCAGAAGGAAAAACAAGTCGAATCTGCAATTCTCTGAGTTTAGTAAAATATTTAATCAATACCTTTGTGTTTAGAAGTTTCTTTTATTTACTTTAAAAAAAAAACCCAAATAAATCTACATCATTTCTATGTCATTGTCGATTCTTAAAGAATTTAAATTGTCATAAACATCGCCGTAAACATTGAAATGAATGTCATTACCAGTCAAAACATTTTGAATTTGAATTAAAAAAGACAGAATTGATTTGCAAAATAAGCTTTACATTATAAAATAAAATAATGTTTATATTCAGTATCCAATTTCTCATTCTATAGAGAGTTTACACAAAGGGACTGTGATTAGCTAATGTTTAATATTTTTAATATTATTTAGTTCCCGTAATAATAATAATATGCCAGAATTTCATAAATATTTTTTTTTCCTAAAAATAACCTAATATCTGTCCATCGACTTCTTTATTAAGTCATTGCTTATCCTTCAGTTGCTTTGTGTTGGTGAACAGTTTCTAATGCGTCGTGTTCCGTTGAAAAGATGATTCTGTTTTTTTATTATCTACTGTATCTATTAATCGTTGTTTGATCAGCAGTAAGACGGAACAAAGGAAATAAAATTAGGCTTGTCAGCAGCACGGATATCCCAGTTACTGCTTCGATCGGAAGGCCATGGTTTCCAGTTTAATTTCAGTATTCGAATAAATATTAATTTCTCGGTCTTCCGTTGCCAAGTTGGTGTCTTTTGGCTTGGATCCAGTGGGCAGCCAGGGGTTGCTGACGTCAGCTGATGTTGTTCTTCTCGAAAGCAATAAGTTAACAGAGATTAGGTTTATGCCGGAATAAGATTCCGATGAGGTGAAAGCACAATGGAATATGTCCGCAAATCCTATAAAAAAGCACGGATTGCGGAAATTGCTTTAGAAGTTCAACAGCCGGAATATGAGCGTGTCGAGAGATCAGTTTTAGATCTTCCGGTCAATTGAATGTTATTGTCTACATGATCGCTTATAGGTACTTACGTTTTTCTCGTAATAATTGGACATTTTATTATATTTTGTAATTGGAAACCATGCCTAAACAAGAGTTTGTATTTGATGTTGATTACAGAAAAAAGGAGTGTAATCGTTTTAGAATGATAGGTTTGCTTGCTTGCACTTAAAAGCAAGCAAAATGGATGAACCCTTTCATCCATTTATGCATAATTCAGTGCTTTACAAAAAAAAAAAAAAAATAATCATTAAGCTTTTTGGGAAAGCTTTGTTATCATCTCATTCCGGATTAATAATTTGCATAGCATTATTATAAAACTAATAAAAAAATAAAATTCTAATTAGGTAGCCTCGTTCTGGTTAGTGCTGGAAATCTGAAGGATCGAGGATCTGGAGCTATTGGGGATTGCGGAAATATGGCCTTAGTTTCCAGGAACAGCTTCTCAGGGCGAGTGCATCGTCCGTCTTTAGAAGAAGGGTGTTTCGGTTCATTTGTAATTCAGCTGAAATAAGAATAATTAAAAAATATCCTGAAAAAAAAATACTTTAAAGCCAGCTTTCCTTAAACTTTAAGGATTTTTTTTTTCTTTATTAAAATCGTGAGAACGATACAAAGCAAAACTCTAGCTTTATTTTTAAATTATATTTGTCTAATATCAACAGGAGAAATCTTCCAGTTCTGAAGAAAATTAAGTAAATGTTCATTGTTTGCCATGAAAAGCCGATTAATTTTAAGTACAACAAAACACGCGCATGAGGATTTATAAATTGACTAATTTCCATTATTAGACATTGGAGGAACTGTTTGGCGTTTAATGCATTTCGTATACATTTCTCGATAAAGACCCACACACAAACAGACACAAAAAATGTCAAAAAAAAAAAATTAAAATTCCTAATGAACGGTTTAAAAGTTATTAGGGAAAACACACAGACAAATGGATTGATTTTTATGAACCTCACTTTAACACTAAATTAGGCTAAAAATTCGTATCTATTTGGCCGGAGAAAATTTCCTGGATAAAAAAAATGCACTTTCCGGATGAGTATTTCTGGTCAATTAAGCATCCGTATTTCTGATCATTTTAATTGATGCTTTAGATAATTTAAAATTTTGATGAAATTCTGATATTAACGATTGATCGTTCTACAATTTTTCGACGTTAATTGCTATCGCCAAAAGAATGATGGCTTCCTAATGAATAATGAGTTTTAAAATAAAAGAATCAATAAGTCATTGACATCCATGGCATGTCAGTTATCTGTTAATGAATCCATTGATGTAGTGCATGGAATGACCAAGTAACTATGTATGCAAAAAAAAAAAAAATTACTGGTGCTTTATTGATATTATTGCTCACTGATAGGAAATTGTGATTAAGGAAATATTATTAATAGTTTAAAATACGTTTTTTTAAGCACCAGCAAGTTTTTTATACATATCATCAACCTTTTTCAATCCACTGCAGGATAAAGATCTCCAAGGTTTTTTTTTATCTTTTTCCCTAGTTCTTTTGACCAAAGTTCTTCTAATCGAATCCAATAACACTTTTAATTTCATCCACCCATCTAACACGTGGACGCTTTGTCGGTCTCCTTTCATACCTCTGAATCCAGTTAGAATTCCCTTTGACCGCCTATTATTCCTACGCCTTGTTGCTTGGTCAGCCCAAATCCATTTGATCTCGTTTAATAGAATAATATCTCACACTTTAGTTTGATCTCTTATATATACATTTCTTTTGCGGTCTCATCGCGTGATTCCACGCTTCTTTGAGTTGTCTACAGTCTCTGAATTGCTTTCCTGGTCAACGTCCATGTCTCCGCTTCATATGTATGGTAATACACATTGGTTAAAACTTTTCTATTTAAGCATAGTGGCATTTCTCCTTTAAATACTGCATTATATCTGCCAAAGGCATTCCATGCGACTTTGATTCTACATTAATGTTCGGAATAATGCTTCCACCCATACTAATTTGTTGTCCATAGCTTCTAACTTCCTCTAATTGAGAATTACCAACTTTAATTAGTTGCCTATTAGCAAATCTATTAAACATAATCTTTGTTTTCTTTGAGTTTAACTTTAATCCTATTTTTAAGCTTTCATTGAAAAGTTCTTGTATCAAAAATTGCAATCCATAGCATCTTTAGATTGGATAACTATTATCATCTGCAAACCGAAGATGGTTTAAGTAATCACCATTAATTCTGATGTCTCTTTTTTTCCCAGTCTAATTTTCTGAACATTTCTTGAAAGTATTGCCGTAAAAATTTTTAAGAGAGATAGTATCTCTCAGTTTGACACCTTTTCCTATCCTGATCTTCTTATAAAGGAATTACATTTATATATATTTTTGATAAGCTCTACATAGCTGGTTGTCAATATAACATAACAATAATAACAGAAGACATGTTACCTGAGTCAAAAGCCTTTTCAAAGTCAATAAATCCACTCTCGTCTTCATTGGGTCTCTTAAAGCATGAATGTGATCAGTCACAACGAATGCACTAATGCCTCTATTGTCTAAGATCACCGAAGACATTTCATTGGATGCAAACAACCCAAGGTTATTTCTTAAGGAAAAAAATAAATCTACGCTTCTTATAAAGACAAAGAATGGAAAGCAAATTTTTTTTTTCAAACATATGTAATATAAAATTAATATTTTATTTAAAAAGAAAAAAGATTAAAAAATATTTATTTAAGTATGATTCATTTATTTAAAGATTATTCAACATTTCATGTTCCGATTTCAAGCAACGTTTTTAAATATTTCATTTACTTAATATTGTGGCTTAAAACCTAAACAAGTGAGTAAGAACATTTTCTATTTTTATTATTATTATGAGTTTTATCTTAAGGTAAAGTGGAATGGGGAAGAGTAGAGAAAGAAGATGAAAATAAAAGTATTAAATCCAAATGTTTGGAGTTTATATATGTGTATGTATATGTTGAAGTAACATTGTCGATTACACAGGCCTGGTCGTAAAAGCTTGTTTTGTAACAATACACTAAATTTATAATGTATTGGAGTTATACATCCAAAAAAATGACCTTCGGTTTTTCTCCATCACGTACAGCTTTTTCACAATATGCCTTGTCATTTTTTGTCTGGGTATATTGCAGTTTTTTGAAACAATAGTGAAAGTGATGAAATAAAGCATGTTTCCTGGCAGCTACTAGATACAGGGTGGACATAAAAGAATGATGTGATTTGAAAGTCACGTATTTTCTAATGAAATTGCTTAACATATACAGTCATGACATCTCTCAATTAAAAGTACAACTATCCAAGTTTGATGTGCGTCACTCAACGTGCGAATCTTTCGTCACCCGGCACACAGCCAAGCGGAGTCTAATTCCTGTCAGACTCGATGAAGCATTTCCGGTGTGAAGGCCTCCCGTTCTATGTACTATCGAAAATGTACTGTCGAAAAGAATTTTAAACATTCCTTAAATATTACGGAGTACATTAAATCGAAAAATATTTTTAACAGAGCTTGCCATAAAAATGATAGAAATAGTTCATATTATGTATATATTTTTGATATGGGGACTATTAAGAAAATATGTGTCAAAACAAATTGCATCAAATTTGCTTTTTCAAACTTTGCTTGTATTTGAATTTTTTTTTTTGAATGTTGTGTAATTCCTTTAATCAGTGTTATCTATGGATAATCTTGGACTGCACTGATTTACCTTTTTAAGACCGAGTTTTCAGACGAGATATCAAGCGTTCTTCCGTAGGGCGTCGTTGGCCGTAGTTAACCCTGTCAACTCGTACGATATATCTCGACTGGAAGAAGGGTGCCCGTAATTACAGTGACAGCGCGTTACGGCCATTTGGACAATAGTAGGACCGCGTTTACGCATTTAAGTGTTCAGCCGCCGAATTGCTCGTGTGGCATTCGGGGTCGCAGCTCGTGAAGCGTCGGCGTAAGTCTCAACAGACTACATCCACGAGGAATTTGACCGTGCGATTGGTCGTTAATTCGTTACATTTGTAACCGTCCCTCGCGGCCTCCGAGATTTCACGTGGATTAGAAGATGAAACAAGCTGAAATGAAACTCTCCCATTCTTGTTAACCGGACATCATTTCTAGGATAAATTCACCAGACAGATTTAAAACTTTTAGCAGATTATTCAGTTCACCATTTTTATATGTCATACATACAGCTTTTCGGATTATCATGTATCGCATTCTAAAAGCTGATTACTCGTGTATCGTATTATATACAAGAGAAAAAAAAGACCGTCCAAAATATCTCACTGAAGTGAAGAAAATGCTGATTTTTTAATGTCTTTATTGAGGTTATTGTAATTGTAAAATATAAAAATTTATTTATTACATTCTAATCCTTATGATTCATATTAAAATAAAACCCATTATTAAACATTGAATGTTCTTTTTCTTTCTTTTTCCATGTACTTCTTAGTTCGTTGAAGACAAATTCTGTAATTTTTTTTTGTCCTTCTTGTCTGTCTTGAACATTTAGGGTTTAGACATGATTGTCTGTTCCTAAACTCTGAAGATGATTTTGATCTCTCCATCTTGTCTTTGGACGTCCTCGGTCTCTTTTTCCTTTGGGTTTGTATCTCAAAATTAAATTTGGAATCTTATCGTTGGACATTCTTTCTACATGGATAAGCCAATTTTTTTGATAATTTTGAATTTCTTGAATTATATTTGCAGTTTTAAAGTTGTACTCTGATATTATTTTGTCCTTCTAATTTTCTTATTTCTTTCGGTTTCCAATTCTATATCATCTTTACAGTTCTAATCTCTTTTATTCTATCTATACTGTTGTTCTATACTGTTGTTCTATTCAAGTCTTCTGGTTCAACATTCATTGATTGATGATTGTATTTATGGACGTCATTAATTCTTCATTCTTTTAATTTATCCAATCAAGTTTTATTTAAGATTTTCTTATTACCCGTATTATATTTATACGATAAATATTTAGATAATCCTTATATATTATTTCTCAAAGATTACATTATTTCTCAAATATTTTTGTATCGGTACGGCATAGTTCCCTTAATACTTCATCAAAATCAATGATTGAGAAATCATTTTGAAGATTACGTTCCCCGCTAATGACGAAAAATAAACAAATTGTTTAAAATTATTTTTTTCGTTAAAAAACTTTATTTTAAAAACCTTTTTATAAAAATATAGACACACTTTAACAGAAGCGATTTATCTTTCGAAAGCGAAACAACATTTCAAATAATTCTACAGCGTCGTAAACTTCAAATATATCCTTTTTTAAATAAAAATGCACTTTAAAAAGATATGCAAATCGCAGCCCTGTGATAAATTAACATTTCTAAATCCCGGTATTTACAATATCTCATTATAAACAGAATCTCTTCATTTTGTTTCAATTAAAATCTCTGAATAAACACTAGAATGATATTCATATTCTTTTTATCGGACTCTCCTAATACTAAATGAAATTTTTTATTTACAGAAAACTTGAATATCTCTCATATTTGGACAAATTAAAGACTATTACTAATGTTGTCAGCTTCTGTATCTTATTCTACAACACGTTATCAGAATCATCCTACATGACTTGAATTCTACATTGAACAGTAAGAGGGATGACTATAAAGAAAATAAAGAAAGTGTCTGGGATTTCGTGACAGTTGTCTACCCTTTGTTCACCGAATGTTTTAACGTTGACGTCTTCTATTTTCTTGAATGAATCTTCTGGAGAAATGTTTCGATTCTTGATGGAAGCTTCTCTTATCGGGTGACATATGGTTGGAAGTGGGCGTAAAACCGAATAATTAGTTTGCGTCATTGAACACGAGAGAACCACACGGTTTCTCCGATGAGACGAGGATTAGGATTGGCAAAGGAATTAAGATTAAAGGGAAATCCAACCAGGTTTGTCTTTGGAGAGTCTTCCAAGTGGCGCATCAGTGATTCGGAAGAAACTTATTGTTGAAAAATTCATTAGGTAACGTTGAGTTTTTTCATGAATAAAAGAAGATAAAAAAAAATCAATTGCTATTTCCTAAAAGTAGTTGCAACCATCTAGTTAATTACTACCTTATTTTTTTACTAATACAATAACTGGTCTGCTGTTTTTACTGAAAATAAGTCAATGACAATATTAATATTATTAAAGTACGGTGTTTCTAAAATATGCTGTTTAATAATAAAAAAAAGCTTAATTTATGTTGTTTAACATTACTACTTTAAATACTTCACATAGGAAATACTCATAGTTAGCTTTTTTTGTATAGTATTTTCTAGAAACACTAAATAAAATTTAGGATAATTTTAATTTTATATGTAATTACCCGTTATTTATCGCTACTAAGTAAGTAGCAGTTGATGTTGAAGACTATTCGAAGACGAGGGAATTTCTAAGTAGTCTGTTGTTTGCTTTTTCACTGTTTTCATCAGTGCCTTAGAAGAAAACTTAATTTATTAAACAAATTCATTTTGTTTTCTTCCGCTAATTACAATTACTGTATTTAGAAAACATTTAAGTTCGTTCACAGATGGAAGTATTTCGTTAAATGTGAAGCTTCCATCTTGAAAAATAGGTTTTTTATTTTTATTGAAGTCGTATTTTCTTCCAAAAATGTCAGTTTATTGAAATAAAATATAACGTGCTATTTCTCTGTAAGCATTTGATAACCTTTAGTCTTAACCTTATTTAATATCTTTATTGAAAGTTTATCATATGCTTCACCTTTACTAATAATTCATTAAAGTCAAGGTTCTAATCATTTTTGTTCATTTATTACACTTTGTACTCATTTTGTATATTCCCAATGAAGGCGTGGGTTCTTCGAAAGTAGTGAATGTGGGTGGCAGAGAAGCCAAGCACTGCGACCGTTCTTCGAAAGTAACTTCATATAAATTTAGACCCTCTTGTTTATTGGTTACGAAATGATTTTAAGTGTTCGTCCGCAAACCGACAGAATATTTTGACAGTCTTGAACGGCGCCAACTGCAACATTAATTTATGCTAAGGATTGTTTAATAATCTACTGTATTTTAATAATAATTTTGTAATAGAAGTAGTCCATCATTGTCTATTTTTAATTTTTGAGAAAATAAAGAAATCATACGTTTTATTTTCTTAAGATGTACATTATTATTAACAATATAAATGTACATGTAATATCAACAAAAGATTAAAAATACTAAATTTTCGGGGGGGGGGGGTACTTTAGTATTATATCTCCATCCAGTGCATCCGAAAATTTAGTATTTTTAATCTTTTTTTGGGTTGTATAATTTCATAATAACTCTTTCCAATCCAAAATCTGACTGCGCCTGTGATCCATATCACTTCATCGCTTGATTATTGTAATTATATTAAAACTTATACAGATAGAATCATAATCATTTAGTCACAGATCTGATGTTTTATACATTACACTCTCACAAATACTCCTTATGGTATGTATAATTATGGAGTTTTTGAGGCTGTTTACATTTTATTTTTATTATTTTTTTCAGGTACAGATTATTGGAAAAAGTAAAAACTAATAAAGAAAATAAAATAATCCGTTATTACATTAAACAGATAAATTTAGAATATAACGATAATAATAATATAAATAATTGTTAGTAATGATGTAATTTTATGAATTCGATTACAAGCAGTGGACAGCAATATATTAGATAGAACTTAATAGAAGTTAAAACAATTCATGTTTTCACTACAACAGGATGTTTCCAAGATATTAAGTAACTTAGAAAAGTAATCGTTAATCTTTAAAATAAATAATAACCCTTGTTGATTTCCTGATTTATTTTAAATCATTCGAATTTGATATAAATTGCTTTTTATTATTTCGCATTTCATTATTTACTTTAAAACTATGAATAACAGAGTATTAAATTACTTTAAACTGTTTTAGATTATTATATATTCTGTATATTTGTTTATTAAAAGTGATTCCAGAAGTAAAGAAATACGATTTGATCAGCGTTAAAAATAGATTTTGAAAGGCATGGATTGAAAACGGGAATAGATTTGTTGAGTATCGGAATCTGAGAAAGTTAACACAACAGCGTAATGCAATGAAGCTTCGATTTATGGGGTTTGAAAAGCTGAAATAGATGATGGTTTTTAGAGATTAAAGTTTCAGATGAAATAAGACTTATTTTTTTGCAAAGCAATTTTTCCTTGGTTTATTTTGCTCTTTTCTCACTGTTTTGCTATTTCGTTGCAGAACCTGCCTAAATAATGAAAAGGCAGATTTTATGTTTCAGTGTTTGAGTAACACAAACGTAGGTCCACGGCCGATGTATTGTCAATATATATACAAGAGGAGTTGCTCCTTTGAACAACTGAAAGAGAATTTATTTCCTTAAAAGCCCGACCGAGGGTTGATTATAATAATACCTAAGTGGAATACACCCATTAGAGCGCAGACATGTACTGATGAGCAGGAAATCACATCCATTGTATTTACTCGTGACGTCAACGCATTTCCGGCAGGCTGGCCGCAGCGCTTTTGTTGGCGAGAGGACAGAGGGCGTTGTAGTGGTCGATGCCTTTTGAAACGCCCCCGAGACAGCGGTCAAAAGGCACTGAGATCATCATTACTTTGTAGTCCCCTGTAATGATAGAAATTATAGAGAATGACACACGGACTCCATTGGCTTATTTTATCCTATGGTCATTAACAGAAAATTCAAACTTTACAGGGAGTTTCAATTGACATGAATTAAGGGAAAAATAGATTTGCTTTATTATGTTCTTGTCTAAACTTATTTTGAGAAAAAAACCCGAATATTTTGAGCAGTAGTTTTTTTTATTTAGCTTTACATAATTGCGAATGAGTACAATGTTTGACAATGCTCATCAGTATGTACTTGTGACGCTCATGGGAAACGCCTTGAAACAACGTCGTTTCAGTTTTGTGTAGCTAAAATTGTTAAATTAATTTCTTCAAAATGGATTTCTGCTGGATGATGACGTCATGACACTAAATAATTTGACTCAGTTCGTTTTCAGGTAGATCTCTAATTTTATTTAAATATTATAAGGAATATTTTTTTCCCCAAAATTTCATATTGCAAACTTCTAACTATGGTCTCATAGAAATTATGGTTTCAGACTTCAGAACAAGGAATATGTTATGATTTATTTCTAAGCAAACAGTATTCAGAGATGATGATATGTTGTTCAATTCAAATCTAAGAATTACTGGAAAATTGAAAGAACGTTGAATTATTGATAAATAATCAAAATAATAATATGAATCACATGCTTAGTAATTGGTTGAACCTTAATAATAACATCGATATAACAAAAAATTGAATTAAATTAACTTTATTCATACATTACTTAATGTTTAATTAATTGCATTTATAGATTACTAAATAACGCCCTTGTTATTGTCCTTGTTATGTAAATGTAATCAAGGATTTCTTTTTCCTTTTCCTTGATAAAGCAATTGTTTTATTTTGAGAGGAGAAGAAGGTTACAAAAACACTCGGTGAAGATGAAAATGAATGTGTCTTCTGCTTAAAAGCTTCAGTTTACTAGTTGAGAACCATTTCATGAAATTAGTAATGACTTTCGAGCTAAAGAAACACTGACTCGATACGTTACTTGAAAACTCGTATTTTTAATCCCAGATAAACCCATCCTATTAAAATTCCATTTTAGGCTGTTTTACAATAATTTCTATAAATGAAAAAAAATCTTTAAGATTTTACGTTTATAAAAAAAAAAATAAAAAGGGAGCCAGTCCTTCAAGAAGTTCCTTTTTACCATCTTCAATCGGTTATTATATGTATCGTTATATTATTAGCATAATATTATGGTTTATATATGCATTTTTCTTTTTTAAAGGTAGGCTACTTACAAAAGTTAGAAGAGACTCAGAATCCTAGAAATAAACTGCGAATTGATGACAATGTTGAAAAGGGGGTTCTTATCTCTCTTTTGGAGTGAGACGCAGATAAACAGAACCCCTTGTGAAATTTAATTAACGCGAAGGAACCTATTAAAAATTCAAAAGCGCTTTCGCTTAATTGCCACCTGACCTATATTTGCACACTAAAGAGTCACCATCCTATGATGACTGACAGGGGTGGTGCCGTTAGTAAAGAGGGAAGGGTGAAGAGCGAGGTTACGACCCCTCTTTGCAAAAGGAATTGCAGTCCCACCTTCCAATAAACCTCATCTGCCAAGACACGATTGGTGGAAGGAAACCAATGAACAGAGAGGTTTTTTTTCTTTTCTTTTTTTTTGCTAAATTGGATTTGAAAGTTTTTAAATGTACTATGGTGATTTGATAAGAGACATGGCTACTTCATTACTTTTTTTAAAATTAAAACTACTTTAAATAAGTCACAAAACACGTACAATTTAAAATTAAAACTAAATATATTTACATTAAAAACAATATCGATTTCGGCTTTCACATCTTCAGGCTTTTTCGAGTGCAATATATAAACTAAGCCAGGCTCCAATTTTAAACCAAGTAAAATTACAATTAGGAAAACACCAATGAGGAAGCAGGACCAGATAGATTGACGTTTATCTCATGATTGTAATTTTAAGTGTTTTAAAATTGGAGCCTGGCTGATATTACGTTCTGCACTCGAAAAAGCCTGAAGATATGAAAGCCGAAATAGATAGTGGTTGTAATGTAAATATATTTAGTTTTAATTTTAAATTGTACGTGTTTTGTGACTTATTTAAAGTAGTTTTAATTTTAAAAAAAGTAATGAAGTAGCCATGTCTCTTATCAAATCACCATAGTACATTTAAAAATTAAAACTAAATATATTTACATTACAACCACTATCTATTTCGGCTTTCATATCTTCAGGCTTTTTCGAGTGCAGAACGTAATATCAGCCAGGCTCCAATTTTAAAACACTTAAAATTACAATCATGAGATAAACGTCAATCTATCTGGTCCTGCTTCCTCATTGGTGTTTTCCTAATTGTAATTTTACTTGGTTTAAAATTGGAGCCTGGCTTAGTTTATATATTGCACTCGAAAAAGCCTGAAGATGTGAAAGCCGAAATCGATATTGTTTTTAATGTAAATATATTCATTTTTTTATTTGTAAATTGTGACTTATTTAAAGTATATTTCCGAACGTTAAATGTTTTTACTTAAAACAAAGTAATTATGAAATTCCTAACGTTGACCTACACTGAATGAAAAAAAAAAAAAAAAATCCTGCAATAATTGAAAGTCTTCTTTCTACAAATTGTTGTAGTTTAAGGAAGTCTGTTTCTGTTTTCCTTTAATTTTTAAAATCTTGAAAATAATACAAAGGAATTTAATTCTCTACTGATAGGACAGCTTCAAAAACAGTTTAACTTCAAATTCTCCATTTATTGAAAATTCATCAAAACTCTGGTATTTATTCAATTCGCCGAAATCCAATTTACTTTCCTAATATCGAAGCACAGGAAAATTGAAAATGGATTAACATTATTAGATGTTGTGGAAATCATTATTTACTGTCAAAGGGGATTAATTGTTTCGCTTCTAAGCTTTTCGATGGCAATTTTTTCACTCTCAGATTTCTCCAGAAGGATCCAGAAAGAAAAAAAATGAAATACACAAGTTAGTTTCTAACTAACAAAAGTTGTTTCTTACCTTTAAAAATGTATGTCAGGTTACAAAAATATTTTAATTTTACGACTCAAAAATTAATAGGATTGGGATCACCCTACACACAAATATAATGATTGTATTAACTTACCATTCTTTAAGAAGACTGGTTAAAAAAGAAACGTTAAAATATTAAAAAAAAAATGAGCAAAGAGTCTACATAGTAATAAAATATTATTGCGAACAACAACAATTTTAAGTTATCTTAAGAAACACAAATGAATAACAGCGTATTTATTTTTTATTTTATTTTAGTTTTAAAATAATAACAGTAGTAGATTATAGGTTTCTTTCAAAATTTATGATTCGAGAAATTTATTAGAACAAGATTGAATCGAGTTAAAGGATATCATAAATGTCTTGCATGTGAATTAAGGATTAATATATTATCACAAATATTCCGAAAAATTTAATTTTGTGTTTAACATAGTTACATAGTTTAACATCTCCTTTCCTTATAATAGATATATGCTACCTTCCGCCTTAACACTTTGGTATCTTCTATGGAAGAAAATTGTTCCTTGTAATTTCGTTAACTACTTTAAAAAAAAGTCTTCTTTTTTATGTTTGAATGAATATTTACAATGAATTCTTCCTGGATATATCTTGCAACAGAACAGGGTTTTATTTTTTTAAATAGTACTCCGCAGACGGAAGGCCTGGCTTATTCAGCATTTGCTTTTTCGATGTGCAATTACAACCCAATACTTATAACAATATGCATTTCTTGAATCTCTCTTACAATTTATTACTTTTAATAATATGGATTTTTTTAAGCTTTTAAGTTTGATTAAAAATTACTAATAAAAATATGTATTAAAATTAAAAAAAAAAAAAACAGGAAATCAGCATCTGAGCTCCTTTATAGAATCTGGCAGTTGTAATCGCGGAATAATAAATAAGAAAAACGTAATAATTTGTGTGTGAAAGATTGAGGTTATATCAACAGTAGGAAATGTGTCTGGCATTGCTCTCATGTTTGACTTTTATCCCATTCCATTCACTTGCGGTGTAGTTTATAGTTGAAATCTACAAGTTATCTAGGAAAGTGAGGTTCATCAAATCATTAGGTCTGTGTGTGTGTCCTCCTAATATCTTTTGAACCGCTGGATGAATCTTCTAGAAACTTCACTTTTAAAGAAAGAGACGATGTAACTTTTACATTTTTTTCTCTCTTCCTTTTGGGTCTTTGTCGAGAAATTAGGCGAGAAGATCTCATAAAGTTGTCATAAATAGCATTAGAATCAAAACAATACATTTCTATGTCTTAAACATTGGCGTACCGAGGGTTGGAGGGTCGGAATTGTAGCCGCAACCCCCCCCCCCCCCCCCCCAGCAAACGAAAAAGGTTAGTTCTTTTTTTTTGGTTTTTTTTTGGTGGTAAAAAAAAGTTTGTCCCCCCCCCCCCCCCCCCGACATTCGGAAAAAAGAACAGGTGGGCTTGTTTGTTTTTATTTAGTTGAATGACATCATAATCCCCCCATTCCAAAATACTAGGTACGTTTATGAAACAATGAATATTAATCCTCTTAATGTATGCACGAGCTATGTATATTCCATTTAATTTAATTGTAATATACACAGGGTTAAATTTAGATAGAATTATAACTTAAGTAAGTAGTGAAGATTTAATTAATTTTTTTCAGAAAATAAAAATACTATTTGTGAGCATTTTAAAGTAAATGGAAAAAAAAAAAAAAGACTTAATTGGTATTATTTTTTACGACTTTAAAAAAAAATAAGTAAATAAATAAATAAACAAATAAATAAATAAATAAAACGCAAGATTTTTAAAGGAAAAAGCCTAAGTTCTTTCAGAACTACTTGTCTTTATTAGGGACTACTTTGGATGAAATAGAAATTAAGAAACCAAACCTGTAACGTCCAGAAAGAGTGGCTGAAATACCTGTTATCGAATGAAATGTTTCGTTAATGACGTGAAATCGCTTTATATTTTAGGTGGTTTGTTTTCGTTGTTTTAATAAGACTTCTCTGGGACAACCTCTGATTGATGTCTGTGTCTAATTAATAAGAGAAGGAAGGAAACAAGGTGACTTTTCCTTATTGCAGGTAGCACATCTATCTTCCTTTGCTTGAGGAGTAAATATTTATTCCACTTTCGTTTCGCTTATGTAGTTCAAACAACTTAGATAAATTACCCTCGTAAAATGGGTTATTGCGATCAATGTCAGTAATTAAAAGGGGAGTAATTTATTAATTGCTGGTTTCATTCGTGTTTGATTTGAACTATCAGCTTCATCAGGAATGATTCATACGACACCGAACATGACATTCCATCATGAAATTAGTTCAGTAGTAAATAAAAGTAGTTGTATACAGATAAAAAAAATACATAAATAAATATAGTGTAACCTTCTCCTTCAGTAATGTCTTACAAGTAATTTTACATCGTAAAAGAAATAAATGGAAGCATCTAAAATAGAAAAAAAAGAAAGAAAAGATACGAATTTTAATATTAACCTTGGAAATTTCATGAGATACTTTAAGAATCTCGCTTGACTTTATATACAAAATCTAAACTGACTTCTTATGGTTGAAAATATCAAGAAATGTTAACAATGATTACAAACCTAATAAATAAATCGTTTATTTTTTCTTTTTATTAAAGATAATAAAAGCAAGTGAATTTAATTTTGTGCTAAAGCATAAATTTAAGAGCGACCCATAATAATAAAAACATTAAAGATAATAATAAAAAAGGAAGTGCATAACATAAGATTGAACCGATACTTTACAGTATATGAGTCCGAAACCTTAACCATCAAACTATAGCTGATAACTGAAATAAGATGGTTACATCTAACAGTTAAGATAATAGCGGAAATCCAATGAAAACAATATCAGATATCTCAAACATGGGTGGGGTGTTGGCCCTTGAAAATACCCTATACCTACGTTGTTTTGGCCTCTGAACACGATGGTGAAGTCCATTGTTCGATCCGACCTTTCGTTCGGGAGTTTTTAGGGGGGTACAATGACAACAGTGCCAAATATCTCGAACATGGGAGGGCGTTGGCCCCTGAAAATACCCCATTCCTACGGTGTTTGGGCCTCTGAACACGATGGTGAAATCCATTTGTCGATCGTTCGGGAGTTGTTAGGGGTGGACAGATACGGACAGACGGACAGGACAAACGCAATAGCTACCGATTTTGGTCGCTATCATAATAGCTCCCAAATGGGTCGCTAAAAATAGAGACTAGTAGAATTTTTTAGTAGTTAGGTTAATTGAGAAAAGTATTTGAATTTGTATAAGAACTTAGACAAGTAGTTCTTATATAAGTTAAATGAAACTGAAGTAATTGTATTTGCATAATCCAATCTTGAAAGCTCTTTTGCTTTTGATCAAGCAGTATTTGGAACATGCAATTTTTAGATAACATATATTTTTTTTTAAAATTAATATTAAGTAAAATGAACAGTACACAGATACCTAAACTGCACTGTAAAAATATTTACATTTATTTATAAGTTTACGAAAAATTAAAAAGAAGATACATATATCTTTAAATATCTATAGCCTACAGATAAAAAATCTAGCGGAAAATCATAGTATTAATAGGCAAAAAACGGATGTATGTTTGTCATCAAAGTGGAAAGAGCGAGGAGAGTCGTAGAGAGACTATTTTAAAGTGTATTTTTAATTTTAAAAATAAAGTTAATGTTAAAGTTGTGATCAGGCCCAGAGGACCGCGCAATGCTGCTGGAGGGTAGACTCCAGAGATCGTTCTGAACTACGGGACAAAGTTGAGGACGGGGGGTCGGCCCGTCGCTCGCCCGCCTTTAACTCCCGGGAAAGAAACCCGGTACCCATTCTGTAGAGGGCTGGGTAGACCCTAGGGTCCGTTTGGAGGAGAAAGAAGCGTGGAAAAATTCCCGTCCTCCACCGAGGCCGGGAATCGAACCCTCCACCTCCAACCCGCAGCCAAGCGCCCTTACCCACAATTTTAAAAATACACTAACAAATGTCTTTTTGAAAAGAAAAATTAGTTGATTTAATTAATGTTGGTGAAATAATTCTTATGCCCCTGTAAGACATTGTGGGGTACTCTCTCATAGGCTCAATTTGGAGGAGCCTATTATTTTAGGGCAGGAGGTTAACTTTTGTCGCCGAAATAACCGTTACTATTTTTGCAATGTTATTGAAAATTCAATTTATCATTGCTTCATCAGCATAATTGAAATGTGGTTTTTGAATTGGAATTTTACAAATTTCACATTTCTATTTGACCTCTGATATTGTAAGTATTAATTCATTCTTATATTCTTTACTATTTTAAAAATTACAATTGGCTAATTGAAGACAATGCAACACAAACTCATAAGTATAGGCTATGAATCTTCCCATTCCATATATATAGTAGTTATAATTAGTGTATTTACCGTATATTTAGTTCTAAGTCTATGTATACGTGTTTGGGTGTTTTATATGTTTCCGTTTACAGAAGTCTTTTATTAAGAAATGTTTGATGTAGCATTTTTTAGAAGTTTATTTGAAAGACAGAACAACATTAAGCGTGATGAGACACTCTTTCAAATTTTCTCAGGAATCTATTCGTAGAGTTTTGCCGAATAAATAAAAATGAACGCTGATTGGCTGAAGAGATTTCTTGTTGGACCAATCAGACCTTGGGTCTTTTCTAAGATAACAGTTAAGCATCGTCCGCATTTTTATGAAGAAATGTTTGAGATTCCTTAGTCCCTCTATATATTTAGTTGCTCATTTTTACTCGCGCGAATTCCTATGAGAAGAAGAAGAGAGAAGAAATTGTGATTTCAAGCAATTCGGATGTTTGGAATCTTGCCAAAATTTCCACGAAAATTGGTTTTCTTAAGACCAGCCAGATTTTTAAAGAGGCCTTTTAAGGCTTTCTTGAATCAATGAAAACAAAACGGTCTCAAGCTGTAAAGCTGTTTCTAATTATATACAAGTTCATCCGAGTGTAATATAAAAGTAATGAAACTAAAATTTTTCCCAATTCTGTTTAGGGTATTAAAAATTTAATTTCCTTTTAAACTGCCATAATGTTAGTATTCTATTACTGTGATAGGACAGTGTAAATTTTATATTGCATGTAAGATATACTTATTTTTGATAATCTGTGAGTAAGATTCGGATCTGTTGGAAAAATCACATCTAAAAAAATCTAAATTGCACTAAGATATTAATTTACATAAGATAACGACTTACTACAATCATGATAATAAAAATTTTGAAGTGAAAACCGCCATGCTGAGAGAAAAGAAAGAAATAAGCAAATAAGTCTGTGAACTTGCATTTTCCACCGCTTGATTACAAGCGCAATCGCAAGTTTCTTCAGTGACTTTTAACTAAAGAAAAATAAAAAAACTAGAGGTTCTGTATCCTCACTGAGGTTATGCAGCGCAAGAGACCAGCGAATCCTAACGGGACCAAACGAAGATCAGAGATGTTCGCCTCCTTTAATCCCAAGATATGAATTAGATAAAGAGCTGGGTGAACCTTGGGATTCGTCTGCAGGAGCAACAACAAGGAAAAAGAAACCCAACTTCCGCTAGATATTGAATCCAGTTCTTGCAGTCCGGAGACAAGGAACTAACGATTTCTATTACCACATGGAACCACAACGAAAAAAAAAATATAGACATTAATTTACGAAGAGCTTTGAAATTTTTCCTAACTACATTATAATATGTCATGTGATGCCTAATATTTAACCTGATAAAGTAGCTACAGCTTTTGAAAGAATCTTCATTCAATGTCGTAAGTTTCTTTCGTAGTAATCCACGAATATGTAATATAATTATAAATATTATACATTATATATTAAATGTATAATTATTTAAAAAGTACTAATTGATCTTGTAAAAACAAAATGCTCAGAAGAAAGAGACAAAGAAAATGACTTCAGAGACAATAAATAAAATTATTCCTCAATATTAAAAAAGAAATATTTATTTTGTTTCTTTATTACAATTAGTACGTAGGTAGCACTTTCAGTAACTTGTTTTATCAATGAATTAACAAAGTTATTAAAAAATAATGGAAGCAATTGCTTACGAAATTATCAAATTTCTTTTTAGCCCATCTTTGCACGATTCAAAACGGAAATAATGGTCATTGATCTGATGTTAAAAGATAAATCCTTACTGATATTAATGGATTTACTTTATATTGTATTCCTAATTGTCTTGTACCAAATTAAGCATTTTCTAATATAAAATTCGCCGTGCTGGCGTGGCCGTGCGGTTTCGGCGGCGGTCTGCCGTGGCGGCCAGTGCGCCAGTACCTGGGTTCGAATCCCGGCAGTGGCATGGCTGTTTCAATTTCCTTTCCTATGTTGTCCAGCCTCTTCTTCACTTTCTCTTCGGTCTGACGTCATTCCTTAATGGCGTCCTGGGAAAGGCCACGGGAAACCACCCTAGTATCTTTCTCTTAAAATTCTCGGGAGTCTGCTAGGGGTTCGCCATCTTGGGAACACTAGCGCTCCCTGGAACATGGATGCTTCGGATACGAAGCTCGCACTTCGATGCGTACCGGCATCCAATCATCCTCAATATAAAATTCACTCAGTGTTTTACTGTATTTGGGTTATGCTTTGATAGGTTGCCTTTAACCCTTTTAGATACTCTGTTCTTCGAACGATCTTTCATCGTATTACTTTTCGTACATTTCTTTTTAAAATAGATTAGGATCTTCGAGATCTTAAAACTCAGTTGGGTTTATTTTAGTTGTAAATTATGGAAATCCTTGATATTAAGTCCTTTCAAATTAATTGTAAAAATAAAATTTTTGAGAACACAAAACAGAAAATTAAAATTGTATTTATACTTCTAAATTCTAATAATTCAGCAAATAATATAATAATATCATTTAATTAGGATTTTTATTAGCGACTTTCGTAAACAAAGTAAAAATAAATAATTTATTTTATTTACATTAAGATATCTCGAAAAATCATTATGCAAATATTAATAAAAGTGACATTCCGTAACAAAAGTTTTAAATAATTCCTTTATATCAAAAAACAATGTGTTTTTGATTAGATATTTTATTGCAATTTAATCTTATACAATCTCATAATTACGTTTCACAAAGAATCGGGGATTAGAAGGGGAAAAAAAGCATATTCGTGATTTTCGAACAGGCAGAAACTGAAGCATAGTTTTTATTTTATTTTTTTAAGGTTTATCACAATATTACTCATTCCGTTATAATTAGCAACTTATAAATTTATACACTTACTTTTTGTTTTTATTTTAAAGTAAGCTACACAATAAAAGTACTTTCAAAATCATTCTCTTAGTAATGAGTTCCTTTTTATATTTTATTATTTGGGTTAGTTATTACTCATTTGCCACAAAATTAAAAAAAAAAAAAAAGAAAACTCATTTTAATTTCCGCTTATTTGCCTTTGGCAGAGCCATTTCGGATCTCCGCCTTTTCGTAATTTCATTTGACTAAATAAGGTTATTTAAATACACGATAGAAATTTTAAAAAAACCTACGACATCGTATTACAGTAATTGCTGGCATTTGAGATTGACATTAATTATACTTTTTAAGCAAACTTCCTTTAAAAAAAATGCTATCTCAATTTTGGATGACATTTGATTGTTAGAACGATACAGCAATTATATTTCAGTTTGCATGACGAATTGAAATTGGCTGAAAATTGCTTTTTCTCATTTTCTACTTTGATTTTTATGCTTTCTACTGAAATGACAGTTTTATGGGTTAATTACTTTTGAATTAGCATTGGACTCGTAATTGTAGGTTATATCAGATTTGATGTAATCTGTCAACACATTTTCCACATGAATAACGAATTCGCATAAAACCGCTGTTTCCATTTTTTTTTTTAAGCGATAAAATTAAAATCATAAAAATGTAGAAAACTAAGTTAATAGGTTACAGTTAATCCTCCGTTAATGAATTGGTAGTTTGTTTAAGGCAACAGAAAGACAGTTGGCAGAGCGATCGAAATGTTCCCAGGTATTACAATTCCGGGTTTATTAAAAGCCTCAGTGGATGTCGTTTGTCTGCTTTTTTATATTGAGAGTTCTGTTTTATTTGGAAAAAAAATGCAGGAGGAGTTGAAGAACTCCAAGGTAAGTGTTAAAAATCTTTGTATCTTTGTATTTCTTTGACTGTTACAATGAGATAATAACGACAAACTTAGAGAATTGAAAGACTTTACTCTTAAGAAACTGAAATTCAGTAAATAGTTTTGTTTAGGCAATAAATTACAAACTCTAATAGTGTAGTTACATATTGGAACTAAAAGTACGCTACATACCAAAGGCAGCCTCTCGACATAGATTGCTGTTTGAGTCTTCAAGTGCCAATATTAAGTTGGAAGCAAACTATTTTTGTTGTTGATATGTCTTCTTTAAAATTATTATTAATACAATATGGAAAATGATGAAATACGTAAATATTCATTTAGAATACAGTATTTTGCGAATAGAATGTAGAATTCTGAATGCTGTTCGTTATCCAATTCGTTTACAGTTTATGTAGAAATAACACAACTCCTAAAGCATTGTTTCAATAAAGCCTCACTCGTACTTTTTGTTTTTGGAGACTCTATTTTTAGAATATTCCAAGAGAGGCTTTGTAAATTGCTATCAAGCTTATTTTGCGGCCTTATAAAGAAAAGAAGAAACACGAATTTAGAAAGAATATCAAAAATAGAAATTTCGTCGTTGTCAATTTAGTTTGAGAGAATCAAATTGATTTGCGAATTAAACAACACCTGTTTGAAACAGTTACCCGTTTATAAAATCATTTAATTTTCTTTGGAGACTCTCAATATACAGTTCTTCAGTTGTTATAAACGGAAACAAGTATGTTTGCACGTCCTTTCTGTCTTTAATGTTTGAGCTAGTAGTTTAATGGAACTTCCTGAAATCTACGATCTATCTTTTGTACTCTTCCAAGTAAAAATTTCTCTTGTGAATTTCATGGTGATATGAAGACGAAAATAATAATAATAATACTTTTTTTTTTATAATTCGAGCGTTGTGTTCCAAAACCAGGCTTACCCCAAGAAAAGATTAAAAAATGGCTTAATGGTGGGGATCTGTTCAGGTGGCTGTCACCCTGAATTAGACTGTGACATTGCCTTGTTCCAAAGAAAAGTTCTTATCCCTGTTATATAATATTACATAAAAAGCATGTTTGAATAGTGTTTAGGGTTACATCAATAAGTTTTCAGTGTTGAACCAAAAACCGTTTATAACTGAAAAAAGCTGGTTTTATTATTAGAAGCTGAATAAATAGCTTCCACTAGTGACAAACAATGGGTCGCAAAATATTCTGAGATTAAATTAAGTGAAAGGATTATTTGATTAAAATTGCTTCGATTAAGAGGCTTAAGTAAATATTTATGTATTTAAGCAATTTTGAGCAAATAGAATACTTGAAGACAGATATTTTTGTATATTCGTAAGAATTACAATTTATATATGTAGGTTTTTCTTTTCATAATTGTACGCTTTAAAAAAATAAAAACGCAATATTTCAACGAAAATAAATCTTTTCAAGTCTTTCAGGTGTTTCTTAGGACCTTTTTTTTATTTATTTATTTATTTATTTGGATAAAAGATGATCTGATTCGGAGAGCTTACTTAATTTTTGTATCATTATTCTGGATTAAAGTTTACCTAAAGAAATAAAAATACATAAACAGACAAATCCTCAAGTCATTCAAGATGTGTGTAGGTGATGTCATCGACGCATGCGTCATAATTCTCGTTGTGACTCACTGCGGTTTTGGGAGGGTAGGGAATAAAACGGTGAATATTCCACGGCATTCCGCCCAAGTAGGGGTTATCTAAATTCTAATCCTACCATCAATTTTGCAGAGAACTTTCAACATCCGAAAGGAATATTAAAATCACTAAATATTCACCATAGTTTCAGAACAATTTTTTTATTTTTTTTTTATTTATTTAGTAAATAAGATTTTTTGACTACGACGAAGCATAATCGTTAAAAAAACGGAATATGTTAATATACTGAAGTAAAATTAAGTGTTTTTTTTTTCTTTGCAAGGGAAAAAACATATAATTAACTATTGATCAAAGATGAGTGGAAACTATTAAAAAGATACCGAAACGATTAAAGGGCATTTTAATTTGCAATTTCCTAATTACTTCGGAAATTAGAAAATAAATGCTTTGTCTTGAAGCATCTGAGAAATTTTTACGAGACAATTGAAATGTCATTTCTTTCCATCTTTAAAGGAAGAAAAAGGAAACTCAGACTTTAGATTTCGTTTTTTTAATTATCTAAATTGTTTAAGAATACATAATTTCTTAAAACAAATTCCTGTTTAGATTTAATAGATGAAGGTTTTATAAATTTTTCATTAAATATAAGATTCATAATTGAAGCTTGTGTTATAAATAGTTTTCATTCTTTCCATAAACAAAAAGGAGTGGAAATAAGTCCATTTTTATTAGAAAAATTCAAAAACCATTGTAAAAATCATGAAGCTTTTCAATGATTATAAACATGGTAAACATTGCCTATCTTTGTTTAAATTATTCATTGTTTGTTTTTATTTTGCTTTGGAAAAAAAATGCCTGAAGAAACAGAAAAAGTAGCTTTCTGCGAAGAGAAAGTGAAGAATTTTTTTTAGTGAAGAATTTATGTTTTCTGTGTTTTCTATATTATAAAATGAAGGTTTTATTATTACAAAATATCTTTACATATTAAAATCTGAAAGATTTCGACGGAAATGGATGGAGATAAGATAGAATCCCCCCCCCCCACTTTTTTTAAAGATATATTCGATGGATATATCCTTTTTCTAGAGCTATATCTCGATCCTATGTAAAATACAGGAAAGAGCTGAGCATCAGTAGAATGTCTAAATGTAGTATCTATGTTAAAAATTAATAAATTTCGTGTAAGTGTTTCTTTTATTGTTCTTTTAATTCTTGAACGGATATTATAAATATTGATAATTTATTTATAAAATGTCATATCAGTATTCCAAAAAGAATTTCAGCATTTTGAGATTTGATGTTTAATACTCAATATTTAAATGAAACAAATTCTAATATTATTTTTTTATGGATTTCAGGACAATTGGTTGGTCTTAGATGCAGTCAAAATGTATTGTAATTTAATAGTTCATAATATTTACTTTAATATATATATTATTATATATATAATGTAATATATTTTTATTATATATGTATATATCTTTTATGGTAATTCAGTGTAAGTTAGCCTTTGCCAAGAAATCTTCTTTTTCTTCTTGCTGTCGATTTGAAGAAGGGAATAAATATGATCTTTGTTCAGAAACTTTCGAAATGAAGATTATCTTCCTGATTAAATATTAATATATGTTGCATCTAAGGCTTCCCTTTCCTAATAAGGAATCCTTAGTAACTTCCCGCAGAATCCAACTAATCAGTTCAGTAGATCTTTTTTTTTTTTGTCTGAAATTAAAGCCTAATTAGATTTCTTCTATCAATTATGTATTTGTAGAGGGACACTGCTCTTTCAAAACTATACGACCATGTCTCCCAATTTGAATTTAATGTTCGGAGTACAATGTATACATGTTACTTCATGATATAATAAGTTAACTGTTCTAGACGGATTTAGAATAAGCATTGGATTTTTGTAATATAATAAGATGCAATGTTAATATGACTGAGAATTAATAGACTATATTGGCAGCCAATACCAGTATTTTATACCGATCTTTTATGTGTCACTGCTTGCAAACAAATAAGACAGTCTGGGCGAGTGCCAACCAGAGAGTTAATTTATAAAAAGTTATCCTATATGTCATAAGACTTTAAGTTTTTCCAATTTTGTGACCCAACTATAAGAGATAGATTGGTCATGCAAATAGATAAAATGTAGATCTTTTTAAGACAAACAAAATCCTACAAAAAACTTTCGAAAACATTTTTTGGTTTCCAAGATGGCGCCTTTTAAAGGGTCAAAATTTGACTTTCTCCAATTTAAACGAAAAATATAAAAGTTGGAAGAGAACATTATATTGAGAAAATGCTAGTATTTGAAAGTTCTATATAACGATATATCAGTCATTGAGAAACGTTTCTGCGAAAAAAAATGATTTTTCGCTTTAAATTTTTGGGGTGTGGCGGAGCGAAGCGACGGTACCCGGCTAGTTTTAGCAACATTGCATTCGCTTCAGAATGTTAGATCTCAACAATTCTTTAGGAATAATGTTGTTGTAACGGGATTTTAAACACGGTAGCTTTCACTTCAGTTGAATCATTCTACGTAGTTACGTTAAATAGTTATAAGTTGTTATATAATAATTTATAATTCCTTACGGTGAATGCTAAAAAAAAGAGTAAGTTATTTGTTACTTAAATAACACGTATTACTTAAATGTGATGGTTATTGAAGTAGATCTTTTACCTCAGGCCAATTGAAGTGATGTGTTCGCTATTTTCTTGAGAACAATTCAATCGAATTTGATGAAAATGAAGAGTATGAAAATCATATATACTAAATGTGATTATATGCAAAGATTCCTTTACAAGTTGTGGTCCTTCAGGAACTATGACTTAAAAACAGGAGATGGTCTTTCTATCATCCGAAATTACTCGCCCTATTTGGTTTAAATTATGGAATTAGTCAAGGGTTAGAATCCCATATGGTTGTACTGCGATAATCGAAAATTGATTGTATCCTCGAGCAATAATCAACAGTTGAAAATATTGCAATTTGTCCCCTTCGCGAATAGTAATATATTTCCTCCGAAACCTACCCGCCTGATTGAACTAATATTTTACAGTTGGACAGGGCAAGGGTCGCAAATGGTTTAAGTTCAATAAGATCGGAAATCGATTATACCCTGGAGGACTAATCAAGAATTCAAGAGACCTCATGCTTTTCATAATAGTGTTTCTATTCTGATCAGTGGTTCTTCATTCGTTAAACCGATCAGAAATGCATAAATTAACAGATTTTGCAGAAGCAAATTCTATATATCTATGTCAAAAAGCTATCAGTAGGCTAGTCTCCATACGCCTATTGTCATTGTACGTTTCAGATTCAAAAAGCGTCAAGGAAGACAATCTTACATTGTTTGAGAAGATTAGGTTTGTTTTCACTTCTTTCTTAATGGCAAAAAAATTTAAAAGGCTTATGAGGGAAGTTATTTATCTAGATGTGGAATTGCTTCTTATTTTTCCCAATGACAGGAAAATATGTTGTTGTCTTTTCGACAGAGGACAATCTAATTTTTTGTCCTGCCTCGAATGAGGATGCTCTTGATTTCCTAGTGTTTCCTTAGTGTAGATTAGCTTCCACAGGACTTCCTCAGGAAAACAAACTAAATCTGAAAGAGAATAAATTGCAAACGGAATTGAATTTGACACAAGAAAAATGTGTTGGTTTTGTTTTTGTTTTTTTTTTCTTCCTCATTTTGGATTGGCTTGATTGGATTTAGGAGCAATGAAACGTAAATAAAACCTAGAGACATATTTTTCTTTATCTTTGCTTTTCCAGTTTATTCTGCCTAAAATTACTGTGAATAAGCCATAGCTTAAGGAATCGGAAACAAAACTCAGATAGACTGAAATTTCAGTATCTGTGAAATGCACTAGTCTTCAGTTAAAGAGACTCATTAAAGACTAGCGCATTTCACAGCATTAGAAGAGCTGTTGTTGATCGGCCTGTCCGTCCCTCCGTCCCAAGGAATAAAGTGATACCGTTGATTTACATCAACAATTGTCAGCTAATTGTCATTTTAGGATGTAGATATTTACAAGAACTTCATTAAGTTCATCCAATGTTTCATGACATTTCGTGTTCATTAGTTTATGAAAGTTCATTCCCTTCAGTCAAACCTTTAGAGAAGAAGTAACCTCCAAATTTTGTTCTCAGATTATCCGATATATTTCGAGGTTTAAATGAATAAATAGTAAACAGAGGCATTCTTTTTTTTTTTAAAAAAAGGAAAAACCATACGATTTTTTCTAAACATGTTTCTGAACTATTATAGCGCCACCAATTAATGTTTTGTGGAATTGAGGAGTTCGTAAAAAAACTTTATCATAGTTTTACTTTTTATTGCTTTTCTTGTAATTTAATATTAAATATCTACATAAATGTTTACTTGCTCAAGTTCTTTTTTATTTTATTATTTCCACATTATTATTTTTAAAATTTTTATCAATTAATTAAAATCTACAACAGTTTGTCGTCAGATTTATAACCATAATTCTTTATTTACAATAACTTCAGCCTGTAACAGTCGCTGTCCAACAGATTTTAAATAAGCTGTACAAGCTATATAAATTGGAAGAGTTTCATTTAGTATATTTTCTTTCTTCTAATTAACTTTGAGACTTTCTTCTCCATTTTGAGACGGTATTGAACCCAATCCTTTCCTTAATTTATTTCAGTTAAATATCATGGGAAGCCATTAAGTTTTTCAATCCGCTGATAATTTGATTTGTGTCAATGGATCGAAAGCTCAAACAAAACGTCTAACACCTCCTTAATCATTTTTAAATTGGGATCCATACAAAAGAAAATGGCAGTCAATCTTGAACTTTCAATTACGCTTAGGGGAGGGAAAAAATGGAGCAGATTGCAATGCAATTCCCAAAGGAGCTGTCTGTGCCACCACTAAACGATCATTGCCTACTCAGTCATTACGTTTAATGATGTCGAAGGCTGGAATAGCGATAAGAGGCTCTTTTTTTTTTTCTTCTTAATGCTGCCACTCATTTTGGGTCGTCATTTTGTGTCCTTCTTCATATGATCTGGGACCTGTGTGAAGTCGGTCAGAAAATCACAGCATAAAGAAAAAAGAAAATGCTTTAAACTTTCTTGTAATTGAATTCGTCAAAGAGAACTTGTGGTTCTCCAAAGTCAGACAAACATTGGGATTGAGGTAAAGAGATTGCCTCATGAGAACTTTGCATTTCCTTGAGGTTTTCGAGGAGTTTTTTGTTTTAAACGTCTTAAAATTCCTGACATTTGTTTACAACTATTTCTTTCCCTCGTATTACTTTAATGATTTTTTTAATGTGATTTTTGCGGTTTTGTTTTGTTTACCAATTCCTCAGAACATTGTTAGTATTTCCTGAGAACGTGGTTTCATGATAATATGTAGACTTATGTCGCTTTTGTAAGATTTCAACGGATGTTTGGATGTTTCAACATGTAACTAACAAGATGTCTTAGATATTTTGTGATAAACCTACTGGACTCTAATAACTTTTAAGTTATTGCTACGTAATTTATTACTGCACTTAGCTTTTCTATATCTTTAAATAGAAAACTGAAGGATAATTTAAAACTATCGCCCATTTTATTTTCCGCTCAGAATCCAAAAGCTACTTTTTGAAATTCCTCCACTTCTCAAATTACTGCAGTCTCCTTGTACATTAAAGATATTTTTAAAGTTTTATTAAAACATAGTTTAGAGAAAGCAAACGTTTTTAGAGTATATAAGACTATGTCTTAATATATTTTTATTCTTTATTTATTTTTTTTACTTTTAAATCAATAAGGTAGAACTATATATTTATTTGATTTTTAGGGAAAGTTGTTGTTAAAAGTGAATGTTTGAGGCTGCAGTTGACCTATTTTTGGGCTCTTGTAAATAGCTCTAGCTACCCGCCACTGATCACTCCTCGAACCTATTTGTCACATTCCATCGTCGATGTGATGACGTCATTGTCATGCATGTCGTTGCCTTGACGAGCTCCGATCACTTGGTCTGTATTCAGTGTCGGTTATTTGGTGTGAGGAGATGAACCGGTGTGTGGGAGGTGGATTGATCAATCTCAGTCAGTTCAGAGTAGGCGGCAAGTTTGTTCAATCGATTGGCGTTGGCGTTATTTAATGGAGAATCTTCTTTCCATCCGATTGTTGCTAAATAATATTCATTCAGAATTAGTGTTAATATGTTTGATATTTCCCAATGATGGTTTAGCGTTGAGCGAATGACACTGAAATTTAATATTTTAGAGCTTCTAAATTTTAAATCTCATCTAAAGCATCTACAGAAGATTCAGTTTTTTCAAGCAGTCATAAAAGCAATGTCGTTTTATCTTTTGTTCAATATTTATAAGAGAAATTAAAATTATCAATCTCCTCTGGAAATTTAATCTTTCTGTATCTTTCAATTAAAAAATAAAAAGAAAAGAAAAGTTAAAACTGAGCTTGTGTAACTCTAATACACTCTCCTGGTATTACTAAGTGTCATTAGATACTATCATCTGTAAAGTTTTCTAGAATGGGTGTTAGAAGATGAATGTTGTATAATAATATTGTGCGTTGTAGTTTCTGAACACATTTAGTTGCAAATAAATCCTTGTCTTTAATCCTTGCCTGCATATAGTAATATAGTAATATATTATATATTATATAATATGCATATAGTAAGAAATAGATACATTCTGAGTATAGTTTAATGAGGATTTGGAAGTCTCACCCTATTTTCCTTAAACAACTTTGGATAGACTTAATACTTGATCTATGTTTGAAAGTCTTTGTCGCAAAATAAATAAATAAATAAATCTAAGATGCACGATTCTTTAAAAACTCAATTTAAAAGTGTCATTTCGCTACAAATATATTTCATCTGAACGGTTAATAGAGTAAGAAACAATATTTTAGAAAATTCCTTAAAGAATTTTAATTCGACTTCTCGAAATGATGTTAAGCTTTGTTTATCAATTTTTTAAATCTTTCAAAATATTTTACATTTTTTTAACCCTAAACTTTTGTTATTGTGAAACACTTATCCTCTATTCGTCTATTATAATGGATCTTAAGACTCTGTTAGTTTGAATTTGAATATAAAAAAACAAAAAAATCAGTTCTCTCATAAGTCAAAAGTTGCCTCCATTTGGACGCAGAGATGGAACTACGTCGAGATGAAGTGATCAGCCTGACGCCGACCTTAGAAGATACTCGATCCTCTTACGATAAAGGGTTGTGCAAATCCTGGGTCCATTTGCAGGAGAAAGAAATAAGGAAAAATATCCGGCCCCTTCTGCGGGGTATTAAATCTGACTGTTCTAGTCCTAGTTTCTAGTCCACTATTTATATTTGTATATCTAAGCTATACAAATAGAAATATATACACCTTAATATATAATATTAAGCTAAATATATTTATAATATTAAGATATTACACACACACACACACACACACACACACACACACACACACACACAGGGTATTTCCGAACTTATGTTATAAAAGAATGTGTTAGATAGAAGGTACGAAAACAAACAGTTTTCATTAAGTAATGTGTGTCCGGTATTGCACCGAAACGGCGCTACAGTCATTTTAGTGTTGTGGTTGTTGGCCATGAGCAGGAGATTGTGATTGTCGGCTGTTGCCTTGCGCATGTGTGCGTGATTGTCTGCTGTTTACTGTACGTACAGTCATTCAAAGCGCAGTCATCAGAGAGTCAACATTCGAATAGATAATGGAGCAGTACAGTCTGACGGAACTCGCGGACATTCATTTGATGTACACTTGACGTACAGTGCTGCAAATCAACATGGAGCGAATAGCTGCAAGGATGTAAGCAGAGCGGTTTCCCCAATGCAGACATCCCTCTCACACCATGTTCCAACGGCTCCACCACCGATTTCGTTAGACGGGTTCATTATTCCCAAACATGTCCAAAAAGGCCGATCTCGTTCTGTGGCACCTGATGTAGAGGAAGACATTCTTGAGTCAGTGGCAAATGAACCTTCCATCAGCAAACGTGCAATTGCAATTCGTGTTCCGTTTTAGCAGATTCTTCATAAACAACACCTGTGCCCTTTCATCCGCAACATGTTCAGGGTTTTAACGCGGAGGATTATCCACGAAGATGCCATTTTTTGCGAGTGTTTTTACAACTACGTTCAGTGATACCCCAGTTCGCGAGTTATGTTCACTGATGAAGCAATGTTCACACGGGATGATGTTTTAAACACACACAGCCATCACATTTGGGCAGAGAAAAAAATCCACATTCCGTTGCAGTCCGCTCTCATCAAATGCGATTTAGTGTCAATGTATGGTGTGGCATCATAAATGACATATTCTACTCGTTGGTCCACACGTCTTGCCAAATCGTTGGACGGGGAATCTGTAGTCAACGACGAGTCAAACAGAAATATATTTTAAAATGTCTTCTACATGAATTGAATTTTCTGTTTAATTAGAGTAAATTTGGAAAAATGAACAAATCTGATGTTTTTCTCTATCTTTTAATAACCCAACCCATAATTTTCGTTAACATTTGTGGTAAAAAAAAACAAAAAACTTCTTTAATCATTAGAAGTAACGTCAGACCCATTTCACAAATTTTTATTTTAAGCAGCACTTTAATCTGAACTTTTTTATCCTCAATAAACATTATCAAACTACGATAATCGATTTTTAATTTATGATTAATGATCCCACTTAGGTCTCTCTCAATGAATTCCTTACTCTCGTATATTTCCAATAACAGAGTTACTAAATGGAACCAAAATTCAGCCTTAGAATTTGAAATGCATTACGTTGGTCCAATGCGTGTCTTGCTGTGATTGAGGGATGAGGGACTAAATTCGTCAACCCTTTCATTCAATAAATAAAGCTTTGCTGTGGAGAAACTTGTTAGTATCTACATTGCAAGGGAAATTATTCCAATGAAGCTTGTGGTTCTGTGAAGGTAAAACGCTCGCCTCTTTATTTGGAATTCAGTAAATATTGGCGAAACGTGGTTTCATTAAACCTGAGGGGGGGCTGGCATCGATTTTTTTAAACCCTACTTGATTCCTTTGTGGACTCGCCCTTTAAGGAAGGAGTTAAAAAATGAACCTTACCCCATTGTAACTCAATTGGACGGTGGCAGCTCGCACTGGAGTAAAACGCTATCAGGATTTGATTTCCCCTCTTGTGACATCCATTTCCCAACCCCTGCTGCATTCCCCTCTCCCTCCACTGATTGGATTCTGGGCCACCGCCATCATCGATCCACACAACTGCGTCGCGTTGCTACCTCTTCAATTCACCAGCAACAATCGGAGACAGAGAAGGTCGTTGGTTTGATTCCAGGTCAACCAATGTTGTTTACTGCTAATGAGCAATGGCAAGCGGGCATTTCTCCACTGGGACTGAAAACTATTTGTCAACTTCATTCAAAGGATTAGAAGATAAGTAAATAAATGAAGTGAATTGTTCAACAGCAAGGATCCTAAACGAATATCTGGTTATTACAGAATGATTTATCAAATTATTCACAAGTTCAAAATAATAAATGATAACGAAACATAGTGAGAATCCTCATTTTCTATTCAACTTCTTCATAACACAGCGAGCGCAAAAATGCAATATAAGAAAACTTAAACCAATTAATTTTTATAAATCCAATTAGTTGCATATATCTGAGCTATGTTTATAATTGCAATCCGTTATTAACATTTTATGCAGAGAATTGACTTTAAAATGAGCATTCGAAATCTAACGGCTGTGATGGATTATCCTGAAAATTTGTTGCATGCCCATTGCTGATCGAATTTTTTAACCATGAGCACGATAATTTTAATCTCCACATCCCATTCCTCAAATAATGACCCTGGAAAACGGTGGGAGTGATTTCTTTAAAATTTGATTAAGATGCTCATTTAAAATATGGCCTTATTGGCCCTCAATTAAAATATGGCCATATTAGCCATCAATTTAAAATATGGCCTTATTGGTCTTCGCCCCTAACTCACAATATCGTTGCAGGCTCAATTCCCACTGAGCAGATTCTTGGTAATGAAATAGGATGTATTATTTAGATCTTAATAATTTGTATATAATGTCTGCGATACTCTTGGCGTTATTATAATTAATAGTCTTTTTTAACCTATATAGAGTTTTTAGTCTTTTTTTTTTTTTTTTATAGCACAAATGAGCAAAACACGTGTTTTCCGAAAATTTAATGTTATCAGCTATGATGCACACAAGCCTGGACATTTCATTAAATCTTAAATCATTTTCCAGACGTTTTACTGAAATTATTGCCACAGATCTATTCTTTTCTTCTTGTAACAACGCACTTTCACTTGAATTCTTAAGTTGCATCTGTTTACATGGATTAATATGCTTCAATTTAAAATCAATAAATTCTAATCAGTTGAGAGTTGGGACACTGGCAGTTTTTATTTTCTTCATCAATTAAAAAATGAAAGTAATTAACTCGTTTAATAAAAAAAATAAGCAAATTATTTAAATTTCCATTATCATCAGGATTGTGGAGTCGAGTCGTGAAATCGTAGCTTTTTTTTTGGTGGAGTCAGAAACACACAATGGGTGTGAAGTTGAGTGGGAGTAGAAAAAAAGAATTTCCGACTCCACCACCCTGATTGTAGTTTTTTTAATGTTTCATTCGAACAGTTGGCCATCATTTTCAAACTGAATTCACAATCAATTATCTTACAGGGACTTAAAATTACCTTTTGGAGAAATTACATCTTCTTCGATATTTCAAATAAATAGATTGCTACGGAAATCGAATCTTTTTTAAGTTTTATTTAATTTTAAAATATGTTAAACTCTTTTAAATTTAGAAATTCTTACATTTACAAAACAAAGATTGCAGAAATAATTTAAGGAAAAACGCAACCCATAGATGGCAGATCAACATCATAAAGAGTAAGATGTTACATTAAATTAATCACTCTTGAAGCCGTTGACACAGTCAGTGATTTATGTCTGTGAAAATATTTGAGTGTCTTGAATTCAGTCAATTTTCCTGCTGAAAAAGCTTGAAAAATTTGTTGTTGGAATAAATTCCAGTAATATCTGCTTTATATCAGATAATAGAATTCTTTACCAATTTATAATTAGTACAATTTAGAGATGGTTCAAGATCCTTCTAAAGTGTTACTACTTTTTTATTTTTGTGGATCTTTGCCTTCCAACCTACTCGAGAGGAAGTGTAGACCATTTCGCCAAATATTATTGAGATTCTGCTTTTAGAACATATTCTATATCTGATAAAGAAACAGAAGAAAGAAAAGTGAAATGCCTAAGCCGCCCCAAAAATCGAAAGCAAATCAGTCGAATAATCTGGCCAGCAGATTTATGTTATCACTCTTTAAATAGAACGAGATTACTTGGATACTATTACATTACTTTAAATTGTTCTTCTGTTTTTAGAAAAGATTAAAAGTTTTTGGATCTTGTTTGAACCCAACTGCTTTGCTGTTCTGTTCCAGAGGGATTTCAGAAGACCAGTGAGAGTAATAGAGGTAGCAAAGTGATCAGACAGTTGTATAGAGAGAACAGATTTGGACCTTTGGGATTGGATAGGGAATGCCAAAAAATTGTCACAGAAAACAGAGTCTAAGCAAAAGATTAGAAATGCAATGAATGAAATAACGGATAAGGGAATAAATGTGAAATATTGGAAGAATAGACTTTCTGATGTTACAAAATAAGATAAATTTTAGCCGCAACCTTTTACATTTTTTTTTTTTTACATGTATGAAAAAAAAAAAATCTTGTTATTATTCATTCTTCTTTCCGTTGTTTTCCATATTACGATAATACTGAGATAATATTGTCACGAATGGATTAAAGGGTTTTCTTAAGGGGCAATTTTAACTCACAGCTATTTTGTTTGTATATTTTTTTTGAGGAGACTGATTATTTAGAAAGTGTTTACGAAAAGAAACAAAATGAAATTACGATAAATAGTTTTCCCTGAGTAGATTACTTTTTATTCAAAGTATTTTTTTTTAATTCAGAAGTGTTATTTACTTTCATTTTTAAGAAATCATGTGTGTACTTAACATCATTGTATTTCTATCCATTTTACTTCATTATTCAATTAGATTTCCACCATTTTGTTGCGTGATTGTAGTTTTTCCATTCATACTCTCGCGAGTTCCATGAATTACCTCTTAACTTTAATCAAAACAATCTTATCGGTGTTCGCGTGACAGAAACTCTCCACGAGGAGCAATAAATAACGGAAGAAAAAAAAAAAGCAAGCCTCCTACCCATCACTGTCTTAAGTAACAATTAATTATTCCCTTAATAATTACTTAATCAATACGAGGTGTATCTGGTGAAAACTTCAAATACATATAATTATATGGCTTTATCTGAATCTGTTCTGTCACAAATAACTGATGAGGCAGATACAATCGCTACTTCGAATTTTAATCAGAATAAAATGTTACGAATAGGCTACTTTTTTCTGTATTCGAAAAAAAATACTGAATTTATAACTGAAAAAATTAGCAAATCCTGTTGTTGTTGAAATATTTGGCAGCCGTTGAGCCATACTGACCTACTGATTCGAATCCCAGGGACACTATGGAGATTACTTTCTTCTTCGGTTTGTCTCCCTTTTCTTTCTTTCCCTCTTCTTCTGACTGTCTATGACTAGTGGAATACGTCCAAGACTCTCAATTTATAGAAATTCTTAGCAAATTTTCACTTTTTTTTTAATTCAGTTATTTATATTTAAAGGCTTCGCTTTATTTTCTCAACTCTGTTTTCCTATATTTCTTTAGATTTGGCTTGATTTTGAAATTACTTTGTAATAATTGTTTACAAATGTTAATATAATATTTTTAAATATTTAGGTAATAATTTAAGTATTTATTAAAACATTTTAAATTTGTTTTCAATAATTGCATTTTTTTTTAATGATTAATCACCTTAAATCCACCAGGAAATATAAATCTTGTTTAGTCAATTGTTTCTATTCGTATCAAGTTAGGGAATTCTTTTATTCATTATTTAAGAACTCGACACATTCTATAAATAACTCGAATGACATAATGTTTGCAAAGAGATAACTGTTATCTGGATGGAAATGATTAACCTGCGTTAGTCTAAGTTTTGAAAGGCAGAGGTAACCAAGACTTTTTCTCGTTTTCCTTCATTTTTATTTTACGAAATAAATTGAACCTTTTTAATTACTCATAGTTATTAACTTTGAGATATAAAAATATGAAGAATGAATAATATTTGCTGTAACTTAAAGTGTTTAAGTTTTACAACTATTAAAAAAAAATCTGCTTTATTTTTATCAAGAATATTTTATCATACCTCAAAATAAATATTACGTTTTTGTTTATTACTGATTAATTGTACCCCATTGAATCAACATTATTTGAAAGGAAACTGATTTAACGTAATAGTTAACGCATTAAATCATGAGTTAGAATTAATTTCTAAAAACCAGAAGTAAATAAAAAAAAAAATCCAATAAAGAACTCAACATAAATTAATAGGAAACATCGGATTTATGGATTTTCTTATTACAATACATATTATTTATTTATATGATATCCGTCCCAGTCTCTTCCCCGTGACAGCTAAGGGTGCGAATCCGCTTTTAGCGTTGTGCCGTCGTTTTCTTATCTATTTCTTGATCTAGTCATGCACGTTAAATTTCTTTTCATTTTAAAATTATTTGATTAATTTAATTTCTTGAAATTTTAGCTCAAGATTTGCTTTTGTCAAATTTATGAAGTTTCAAGACTTGTATAAAAATATTGTCAGTTTATTTTATTTGACGAATTTTTATTCGCATCAGGGGCGTATATAAGGGGGGGGGGCCGAGGGGGCCCGGGCCCCTCCCGAAATAATGAAGATATGTCCTCCGAACGTTTTTTTTGGTTGAACAGATAGATTTTCATTGTTTTTTTTGTTTAGTTGAATAGATTTTTTGGCCCGGG